>OY282560.1:240931725-241233505 GCA_958295665.1 Tipula vernalis | reverse complement strand
AGAGAAAACTTTATCGAAATGGATTCAGTACATCGAGAGGAAAATGGAGATACGTGTGGTTTATATGGCTTAAACGGTGGTATGAACAAGATACAGAATCGATTAAAATCATTCAAGAAGTTGTGGAACAAATGGATCATTGATCCATTACAACTATCTCGAGCTGGATTTTATTACACAGGTGTAGACGACTGCATCAAGTGTTTCAGCTGTAAAGGAGTTCTCGAAGATTGGAATATCACCTATGAAATATGGACAGAACATGCATTTTGGTTTCCCACATGTCAACACGTTAGAAACATCAAGGGTGAAGTGTTTATTGATAACATCCAAAACAAATGGAATCAAGAGGGTGTAATTCATTGTAAAAATAATATTTAAGAAATAAAAAATAGATTTCAAAAAGTATAAATTGTTTTTATTCATTTATTTTTGTTTGTACGAATACAAAGATCATTTATTATTTTTTGCTTACATAAAACTGGTATTTCATTGAACAATCTTGAATAATTAAAATAGTTATATCCTGTTACTGGTGGTATAAAAAAATCCTGTATTTGTAGAGAATGTGTTTTCCGATCGACACATTTTGCTAAGTATAAAAAGTAATAATTAGCGACATCAGTCCATACTGCCTCGCTCCAGATAATAATTGATTGCAAAAATGATGATAAAGATGAGCAGCGTTCCCATTCTTTGGAATTTAAAACGATTTTCTTCCCACCACTCGTAAACAAAATGCGTCTTTCATTATTTCTACTGGTTAGCTTTACATCACAATTTCCATTCGTTTTTGGTAATTCAGCAAAGGAAATGTTATTTACACAACTGAAGTGATTTTTTATTGTTTGTAAATTATTGAAAATTGTAGTCGTCCACATTTCAGCACTTAGTGTATGAAACATTGTATTTTTGAATAAGATTATAGTAGTTTTAAAAGTGTTAACATCATAACCAATGTTGAGATAACATGTATGTTGATCATTTAAAAAATATGTATGAGACAACAATAAATTAGGTATGGTCACCATCTTTTTTTTAATTATATTATTAACGCTTTTTACTTTAAACATATTATTTGGGTTTAAAGGCAAATGTAAACTAGCTTTTGATAAAAAAACAGCTTTCCTATTTATACCCTTCAAGAGTTGCACTATCTCTTTCACACATACAAATCATCTCATCTCTTGGTTCTTCTTGTCGATGAACTAAAATAACCAGCTAAGCAATTTCTGAAAGGTGCTGAATCATGTTTGTTTTTGTTCTTGTAGTTAAAATCTTAGGGAATTCTTTTTTAAAAAGTTTCTTTATTTTTACATCATTTTCAATCTGGTTTTTAATATTAAATAATTTTATAAATTTTTCCATTGAATTACGTTTACATCTATTTAACAAAAATATACAACAATATTGACCGCAAACTCCAGTGAATAAACTTTGTAATTGTTTATTATTGTATATAATACATTTACTGTTACATTTTAGAAACCTCTTAATCTCGGGATATTTCGTTGCTGATCTTCCATAAGAATCAAAAAATTCTCCACATCCATTTGATGGAAAATAAACAGCTAACCAATGTTCCCCTGGTTGATTTGATTTATCCGTATTAATAACATATAAAGCAGGTTTTGATTTAACCCTCTTTGGGATTGTGTTGATTGCAAAAACACCTTGAAAATACTTTTTAGTAAATTTATGTGATTTCAATGCTTTTTGAATGTCTAAAGTAGTCATTGTATTGGCAATCATTTTGTACAGTATTGTTACAAACTAACTCTTTATTTTAGAATTGTGAGCTATTTATATTATTAATAGTTCGTTATAATATTACGATTTTTATCGATTTCTAGAGTAGTATCATATTCCAAGTACACTAGACATGTTTTAGTTGAGTTAAGAGCTTCCGCAAATCTTGCCTCTAATCTTAAGCTTCCTTGATTCATTAGAGAGTTACATGATAAAGTACTTGACATGTCTGAAGTTAAATCAAAAGCTAATAGGAAATAACCATTCTTAAACATTTCTTTGGTAATCAAATTTCCCTGAGGTGTGTGTAAAATTCCACTTGATGTAAATATTGTTGAATACGCTCTAGCGTAACTAACCCCGTCTGCGAAATTCATTTCAATCGGTGCACTAGGAACTTGAACCCCATTCATATAAATTGAGAACGAAGTTATTTTATTATTTTTAAAATTATATGGGTTCTTAGATCTTTTCCCAGAATACGCATCATTATCTACCATTGTAAATATTAGATTTGTTGGGAGCTGTCCTAACACAATATTATCCAGTGAAATTGAGTTTCCTCCGGCAGGAATTGTAAATGATTTAATTTCATTACGCTTGTAGTGGTATTTTGCTGTTGTATTTTCAAGCATTTTGTGATGAGCAATTAAAATATTTGGATTTATATGAGCATGTCTCAAGTAAAGTGTAGCTTCTGTTATTTTAACAATCGAAGTATTTGTATCAACACCGAGTAAATAAAATTCCGGTTTGTTTAATGTTAACGAAATTCGTAAATCTACATTGTTTAATAATAACAAAGGTTGATTGAGCATGTCAGCATGCAATTTTCCATATACTTCTACAATTCTACTGTTTTTAGTTAACGCTGCTCTTAATTTTAACCCATCGTTTTCATTAAGATTATCGAGATTTTTCGTCTCCAAACTCCATCCCGACAATTGCAAATGTGTTTTGTATGCATCATCACCATAATTTAATAGTTGTTCCAAATATGCTCGATAACTGTAATTCCCATCTGTTGAATTTATATTCTTCCCATTTAAAGAAATATTGACTTGATGAAACAGAGAATGCAGCATATTGTTTACCAAACTAGGCTGATCTTTATCTGTGTCTATATATACCTGGCCATCATTTTTAGTTACTTGAAATTTCAGGCACAAATTTATGGATGATAAATCTAAATACGAATCGCTATGACTGTAACAAGCAAATTCAATAACCGACTGATTTTCTAAACTGGTTATAGGCTTGTATGCTACTTCTTCATTTTTTAAAATACTTGTCTGAATTGAAGGCGGTTGAAATAAATCTAGTTCTGATTTCATACATTCTGTAAACGTCATTATGTAAAAATATCAATAATCCGTTTCTTGTTTGATTTATTTTTTAATATATTTTTCCTCTTTTTCACTCTGTCACGAGCAACTTTCAACTGTTTACAACGGCTTCTCAAACAGCCTTTTATTGAAATTTTAGCTCCTGTACCAGACATTTGTTTAATTTTTTCTGCTGCTTTATCTCGTAGTCTATCAACCACTTGTATTGATCTATCACGAAGTATTTCATTAATCGGCTTTTGCGTTTGAAGAATGTCTGAACCAACCTGAAGCGCTTCACTTTTTAAGCCCTGAAGGGCTGATGTTAATATTGGTTTCAAGTATCGAAATATTCCTGCGAAAAATCCTCCTAATCCTCTTCCCTTTTGATATACTCTTTGAGATCGTAATAATGGACCAAAATCTTCATTGTTATACCCACCACCACCTGATTGGTTAGCATAGTACTTTGCGTAATAGTTATCCATTTGTAATTAATGTAATCAGTAAGATACCTCTTTATATACCTTTACGAAAGTGAAGTACTAGGTAGGTCATAAATAGTCCATCTTTAAAATTGATTTGTTCTCCAGTTTCATCAGTTATTAAAATACTGATCTCTGATATATTATACTTTTCAATGGGACAATATTGAACATTATCTATTTGATACGATCGAGGTATGCTTCTATCAGCGTCTGTTCCTAGAGGATGCATATACAAACATGGTACAGATGCATCTCCGATAGTTCTCGGTTTGATTATATTACAATAAAAACATATGTAAAATGGAATTGGGTTGATATTTGTATTCACATCAATATAACTATCTTTAACATTTTTTATTTTAGCTTCAATCTGTTTTGTTGGTTTGAAATTTTTAATTTCCTTTTTAAAAGATTCTTTAAACTCTGGCCATAGCGTTATTCTAATTTGAGAAAATATTACATCAAAAAATTCCTCAAGTGTGTACTCTTGATTACATTTTATTAAGAGATAAACATCTTTTAACACTGGTAGCTGAATATATGGTTCATTCTTGTTATAATTGAATTTAACTAATTCAGCTGATGAGTTATATCGATCAAAGAAATTAGGTTCTTCGATTTTTTGATAAAATTTATAGGTAGTTGCATTTAAAAATATTATTAATTCTATGTCTAAAGGAAGTATTTGTTCTGATGTCGATTTAATTGTAATTTTTGTTTCATCACTTATAGAAGTATGAGCGACGTTAGTTAGACCAACATACCATTTCTCATTAGAATCCAAATTTATAGTGTTCGGGAGTTTAACCGTGAACCTCGATAATGAATTTTTTGGGTAATATTTCAAAGAACTGTTACTTAAAAGAGTTACGTATGTGAAATTATCCATCACTGTTCTCATTAATAACTATTAAATTAATAAATTAAAACACCGATTTTATCCTTTATATAACTTTTTATTTTTAAAATTTTTATTTAATTCTTGACCAAGGTTGATTTCGTAAGCGTTCTTGTTCACTACGTTTTATTGTTTGAACTGTTAACGGACGATCACTTCTCCTCTGAGGTAGGTCTGAAGTTGTTTGTAGTGATCCTGGTTTTGGAGCCTGAAAAACACCTTTTTGTTTTTTAAAAATATGTTTTTTTGTTGGAACAGAGATTGTTGTTCCGTCCTTCATTTCAAATGTCCTGTACATATTAGAATGTGAAGAAATTCTTTCGCGTAAAATTTCTTTTGGATTAATAAACTCATCAGAAACAATACTATCATCATCATCATCATCATCATCATCATCTTTATCATCGAATACATCGCTGTTATTTTCAAATGTTTCTTCTGCATCTAATTGTGTAAACACTGGCTTAGGTTTTTCATCAGCATCTGTGTACTCCTCTTTTGCTTTAGGTATATCAACTTGTGTATATTTATCAGAACCTTTTGATGATGCATCTGTATTTGTATCTTTGTTTTTAGAAATAATTCTTTTAGTTTGAACTCCCACTTCATGAACATGACGTATTGCTGGTTGATACAAATTAAATTTATCTTTATACGCATTTTTTCTTTTCATTGATGAATATGTTAATAAGTTCTGTCTATATAGATGCCACTTATTCAAATCAGTTAGTTTGTTGTTACGTAGAATTGATTTCATATTTTTATCTAATTCCGATAGTTTACTATCATCAATTAAAATTTTTTTAATTTTTTCGAAAATTTCTGGTTGTATAACAATCATCCGTTGTAAATTACTCATGATGTCTGATTAATTATTTGGCCTATCAACCCTGATAAAATAGTGCTGATTAAAACGGGTAAGAATCCACCTTTTTGTACAAGAATTTTACGCTTTGAAGAGAGACACAGTTTTGAACAAGCCAAGTCGCGAAGTTCTCTTTTATACTTTTTTAATTTTGTTTTACACTGTTTAGAAATTCTGTTGTTTCCATTTAATGTGTTGAGTGATATTTCACATAAAGTTTTTATAACTTCAGGGGTGCAGACTTTAAGTAGCGCTTTTCTTGTTTTTGAGTTACACTTTTTTAGCACATGTAGAATATGTTTGTTTGCCTTCAATCGTTTCATTTTTAATACACACTTTTTTATTTTCGAATAAAATTGATGGACAATAGCATGTGAAATAGCCTTTTTTTAAGATATCGGTACGGAAACGAAATAAATCATTAACTGATTGTGTTAAATCAAATAGTAAATAACCATGAGGTCTCGAAGTAGCTTCATTATATACCCTCATAAGTTCCGCTGTGTTTTCAGGGTATATTTGTCTGGCTAGAGAACAAATCTGAGATCTGTCTCGTGGATTTTTAAAAACTACAAGATATTTACAATTTAAAGAAATATCTCGACAATATTTTGCCTGATGAAACACATTCTGAGTTACTAAAATAATAGACAAATTATTATGATGTGAACCTTTGGTAAAAAGTTCACAAATATTTTTATTATACGCTTCTGTCATTAGATCATCTAATATTATGATACTTCCGTCTTCGCAATTCTCAAAAGTATCTGGGATATTTTTTATAATTTCTATTTCATTTGTTTCATAGATATCTTGTGGTATCGCTTTTGAGTTTCCATTACACCACACAATTTTATTAAAATTTTTACCATCATTTAAATGTTTTAATAAATTTAAAACGAAAGTTGTTTTTCCACACCCTGAGGGTCCCGCAACCATCATTGTAAACGGTTTAACCATATACATTATTCTAATGTATCATACAATAAATGCGTACCCTTTTATAACTTCTAAATAGAATGATTTTTTTTTTCACGAAATGCAGATGTAATATAACAGGTTGATAACTATACAAATACACTTCAATTCAAATATTTTCTCTTACATATACAGAAATTAACCGATATTTTTTTTTTTATTATCACATCCAAAACATTTGATGATAAAATTTAAAAATCAAGGTTAAATTATAAAATATTGTTACATCTTTGTACTATCCAATTTCATTTAAGTAATTTTTTCTTACTTTATGCTGATTACATTTTACGGTTTCATTGTACTAGTTTTCTTTTAAATACCAAGGTTAAATTAAAAAAAAATTTTATTATAACTTTACACTATCTAATTTCAATTAATAAAAAATTATTATTGTATACAAAATATTTTTAAAGCGTGTAGAGTTTGTAATCGACATTTAGGGGTATTATTATATTATTGTAATTTTTTTTATTTCGCTGAACATGCGGAATTTTTTTTTTTAAAGCGTGTAGAGTTTGTAATCGACATTTAGGGGTATTATTATATTATTGTAATTTTTTTATTTCGCTGAACATGCTGAATTTTTTTTTTTAAACCATAAATAGTTGATGATTTACAATCTCGCTTGTAGTGTGATGGTTAAGACAGTTTCTTACCATGCAAAAGTCTCGAGTTCGATAATCGTCGATGACCAAGAATTTTTCTTGTTGAATTTATACATGTTTTATCATTATTACAGAGTTTAGTTACTTTGATTGCACTGTACAGAGATTTAGTTACTGTGGTTGCACTGTGTAGTATGCATATAAAAAAAATACGTAAACGTTTATGTTGTTGTAATTTACATGTAAAAAATGTTTGGTGTAAAATCTTTTTCGGTTGGCCCAGGAACATCCACTTTACACTACTCAAATTCAGCTATATTATTCTTTTAGAAACAATGAAAACGTGAAATTAAGCCTTAAATCGCTTGTATTTCAGAAATTTAATGGTAAAGTGATAATTTTGTTAACAAAATATCAAATTCAGCTATATTATTCTTTTAGAAACAATGAAAACGTGAAATTAAGCCTTAAATCGCTTGTATTTCAGAAATTTAATGAAAAAGTGATAATTTTGTTAACAAAATATCAAATTCAGCTATATTATTCTTTTAGAAACAATGAAAACGTGAAATTAAGCCTTAAATCGCTTGTATTTCAGAAATTTAATGGAAAAGTGACAATTTTGATAACAAAATATCAAATTCAGCTATATTATTCTTTTAGAAACAATGAAAACGTGAAATTAAGCCTTAAATCGCTTGTATTTCAGAAATTTAATGGAAAAGTGGCAATTTTGATAACAAAATATCAAATTCAGCTATATTATTCCTTTAGAAACAATGAAAACGTTAAATTAAGCCTTAAATCGCTTGTATTTCAGAAATTTAATGGAAAAGTGACAATTTTGATAACAAAATATCAAATTCAGCTATATTATTCTTTTAGAAACAATGAAAACGTGAAATTAAGCCTTAAATCGCTTGTATTTCAGAAATTTAATGGAAAAGTGATAATTTTGTTAACAAAATATCAAATTCAGCTATATTATTCTTTTAGAAACAATGAAAACGTGAAATTAAGCCTTAAATCGCTTGTATTTCATAAATTTAATGGAAAAGTGGCAATTTTGATAACAAAATATCAAATTCAGCTATATTATTCTTTTAGAAACAATGAAAACGTGAAATTAAGCCTTAAATCGCTTGTATTTCAGAAATTTAATGGAAAAGTGGCAATTTTGATAACAAAATATCAAATTCAGCTATATTATTCTTTTAGAAACAATGAAAACGTGAAATTAAGCCTTAAATCGCTTGTATTTCAGAAATTTAATGGAAAAGTGGCAATTTTGATAACAAAATATCAAATTCAGCTATATTATTCTTTTAGAAACAATGAAAACGTGAAATTAAGCCTTAAATCGCTTGTATTTCAGAAATTTAATGGAAAAGTGGCAATTTTGATAACAAAATATCAAATTCAGCTATATTATTCTTTTAGAAACAATGAAAACGTGAAATTAAGCCTTAAATCGCTTGTATTTCAGAAATTTAATGGAAAAGTGACAATTTTGATAACAAAATATCAAATTCAGCTATATTATTCCTTTAGAAACAATGAAAACGTGAAATTAAGCCTTAAATCGCTTGTATTTCAGAAATTTAATGGAAAAGTGGCAATTTTGATAACAAAATATCAAATTCAGCTATATTATTCTTTTAGAAACAATGAAAACGTGAAATTAAGCCTTAAATCGCTTGTATTTCAGAAATTTAATGGAAAAGTGGCAATTTTGATAACAAAATATCAAATTCAGCTATATTATTCTTTTAGAAACAATGAAAACGTGAAATTAAGCCTTAAATCGCTTGTATTTCAGAAATTTAATGGAAAAGTGACAATTTTGATAACAAAATATCAAATTCAGCTATATTATTCCTTTAGAAACAATGAAAACGTGAAATTAAGCCTTAAATCGCTTGTATTTCAGAAATTTAATGGAAAAGTGACAATTTTGATAACAAAATATCAAATTCAGCTATATTATTCTTTTAGAAACAATGAAAACGTGAAATTAAGCCTTAAATCGCTTGTATTTCAGAAACTTAATGGAAAAGTGATAATTTTGTTAACAAAATATCAAATTCAGCTATATTATTCTTTTAGAAACAATGAAAACGTGAAATTAAGCCTTAAATCGCTTGTATTTCAGAAATTTAATGGAAAAGTGATAATTTTGTTAACAAAATATCAAATTCAGCTATATTATTCTTTTAGAAACAATGAAAACGTGAAATTTAGCCTTAAATCGCTTGTATTTCAGAAATTTAATGGAAAAGTGACAATTTTGATAACAAAATATCAAATTCAGCTATATTATTCCTTTAGAAACAATGAAAACGTGAAATTAAGCCTTAAATCGCTTGTATTTCAGAAATTTAATGGAAAAGTGGCAATTTTGATAACAAAATATCAAATTCAGCTATATTATTCTTTTAGAAACAATGAAAACGTGAAATTAAGCCTTAAATCGCTTGTATTTCAGAAATTTAATGGAAAAGTGATAATTTTGTTAACAAAATATCAAATTCAGCTATATTATTCTTTTAGAAACAATGAAAACGTGAAATTAAGCCTTAAATCGCTTGTATTTCAGAAATTTAATGGAAAAGTGGCAATTTTGATAACAAAATATCAAATTCAGCTATATTATTCTTTAAAAACAATGAAAACGTGAAATTAAGCCTTAAATCGCTTGTATTTCAGAAATTTAATGGAAAAGTGGCAATTTTGATAACAAAATATCAAATTCAGCTATATTATTCTTTTAGAAACAATGAAAACGTGAAATTAAGCCTTAAATCGCTTGTATTTCAGAAATTTAATGGAAAAGTGACAATTTTGATAACAAAATATCAAATTCAGCTATATTATTCTTTTAGAAACAATGAAAACGTGAAATTAAGCCTTAAATCGCTTGTATTTCAGAAATTTAATAGAAAAGTGATAATTTTGTTAACAAAATATCAAATTCAGCTATATTATTCTTTTAGAAACAATGAAAACGTGAAATTAAGCCTTAAATCGCTTGTATTTCAGAAATTTAATGGAAAAGTGACAATTTTGATAACAAAATATCAAATTCTGCTATATTATTCTTTTAGAAACAATGAAAACGTGAAATTAAGCCTTAAATCGCTTGTATTTCAGAAATTTAATGGAAAAGTGATAATTTTGATAACAAAATATCAAATTCAGCTATATTATTCCTTTAGAAACAATGAAAACGTGAAATTAAGCCTTAAATCGCTTGTATTTCAGAAATTTAATGGAAAAGTGGCAATTTTGATAACAAAATATCAAATTCAGCTATATTATTCTTTTAGAAACAATGAAAACGTGAAATTAAGCCTTAAATCGCTTGTATTTCAGAAATTTAATGGAAAAGTGGCAATTTTGATAACAAAATATCAAATTCAGCTATATTATTCCTTTAGAAACAATGAAAACGTGAAATTAAGCCTTAAATCGCTTGTATTTCAGAAATTTAATGGAAAAGTGACAATTTTGATAACAAAATATCAAATTCAGCTATATTATTCTTTTAGAAACAATGAAAACGTGAAATTAAGCCTTAAATCGCTTGTATTTCAGAAATTTAATGGAAAAGTGATAATTTTGTTAACAAAATATCAAATTCAGCTATATTATTCTTTTAGAAACAATGAAAACGTGAAATTAAGCCTTAAATCGCTTGTATTTCAGAAATTTAATGGAAAAGTGATAATTTTGTTAACAAAATATCAAATTCAGCTATATTATTCTTTTAGAAACAATGAAAACGTGAAATTAAGCCTTAAATCGCTTGTATTTCAGAAATTTAATGGAAAAGAGACAATTTTGATAACAAAATAACAAATGCAGCTATATTATTCCTTTAGAAACAATGAAAACGTGAAATTAAGCCTTAAATCGCTTGTATTTCAGAAATTTAATGGAAAAGTGGCAATTTTGATAACAAAATATCAAATTCAGCTATATTATTCTTTTAGAAACAATGAAAACGTGAAATTAAGCCTTAAATCGCTTGTATTTCAGAAATTTAATGTAAAAGTGGCAATTTTGATAACAAAATATCAAATTCAGCTATATTATTCTTTTAGAAACAATGAAAACGTGAAATTAAGCCTTAAATCGCTTGTATTTCAGAAATTTAATGGAAAAGTGACAATTTTGATAACAAAATATCAAATTCAGCTATATTATTCCTTTAGAAACAATGCAAACGTGAAATTAAGCCTTAAATCGCTTGTATTTCAGAAATTTAATGGTAAAGTGATAATTTTGTTAACAAAATATCAAATTCAGCTATATTATTCTTTTAGAAACAATGAAAACGTGAAATTAAGCCTTAAATCGCTTGTATTTCAGAAATTTAATGGAAAAGTGATAATTTTGTTAACAAAATATCAAATTCAGCTATATTATTCTTTTAGAAACAATGAAAACGTGAAATTAAGCCTTAAATCGCTTGTATTTCAGAAATTTAATGGAAAAGTGACAATTTTGATAACAAAATATCAAATTCAGCTATATTATTCCTTTAGAAACAATGAAAACGTGAAATTAAGCCTTAAATCGCTTGTATTTCAGAAATTTAATGGAAAAGTGGCAATTTTGATAACAAAATATCAAATTCAGCTATATTATTCTTTTAGAAACAATGAAAACGTGAAATTAAGCCTTAAATCGCTTGTATTTCAGAAATTTAATGGAAAAGTGATAATTTTGTTAACAAAATATCAAATTCAGCTATATTATTCTTTTAGAAACAATGAAAACGTGAAATTAAGCCTTAAATCGCTTGTATTTCAGAAATTTAATGGAAAAGTGGCAATTTTGATAACAAAATATCAAATTCAGCTATATTATTCTTTTAAAAACAATGAAAACGTGAAATTAAGCCTTAAATCGCTTGTATTTCAGAAATTTAATGGAAAAGTGGCAATTTTGATAACAAAATATCAAATTCAGCTATATTATTCTTTTAGAAACAATGAAAACGTGAAATTAAGCCTTAAATCGCTTGTATTTTAGAAATTTAATTTAAAAGTGACAATTTTGATAACAAAATATCAAATTCAGCTATATTATTCCTTTAGAAACAATGAAAACGTGAAATTAAGCCTTAAATCGCTTGTATTTCAGAAATTTAATGGAAAAGTGGCAATTTTGATAACAAAATATCAAATTCAGCTATATTATTCTTTTAGAAACAATGAAAACGTGAAATTAAGCCTTAAATCGCTTGTATTTCAGAAATTTAATGGAAAAGTGATAATTTTGTTAACAAAATATCAAATTCAGCTATATTATTCTTTTAGAAACAATGAAAACGTGAAATTAAGCCTTAAATCGCTTGTATTTCAGAAATTTAATGGAAAAGTGGCAATTTTGATAACAAAATATCAAATTCAGCTATATTATTCTTTTAGAAACAATGAAAACGTGAAATTAAGCCTTAAATCGCTTGTATTTCAGATATTTAATGGAAAAGTGGCAATTTTGATAACAAAATATCAAATTCAGCTATATTATTCTTTTAGAAACAATGAAAACGTGAAATTAAGCCTTAAATCGCTTGTATTTCAGAAATTTAATGGAAAAGTGGCAATTTTGATAACAAAATATCAAATTCAGCTATATTATTCCTTTAGAAACAATGAAAACGTGAAATTAAGCCTTAAATCGCTTGTATTTCAGAAATTTAATGGAAAAGTGATAATTTTGTTAACAAAATATCAAATTCAGCTATATTATTCGTTTAGAAACAATGAAAACGTGAAATTAAGCCTTAAATCGCTTGTATTTCAGAAATTTAATGGAAAAGTGACAATTTTGATAACAAAATATCAAATTCAGCTATATTATTCCTTTAGAAACAATGAAAACGTGAAATTAAGCCTTAAATCGCTTGTATTTCAGAAATTTAATGGAAAAGTGGCAATTTTGATAACAAAATATCAAATTCAGCTATATTATTCTTTTAGAAACAATGAAAACGTGAAATTAAGCCTTAAATCGCTTGTATTTCAGAAATTTAATGTAAAAGTGGCAATTTTGATAACAAAATATCAAATTCAGCTATATTATTCTTTTAGAAACAATGAAAACGTGAAATTAAGCCTTAAATCGCTTGTATTTCAGAAATTTAATGGAAAAAGTGACAATTTTGATAACAAAATATCAAATTCAGCTATATTATTCCTTTAGAAACAATGAAAACGTGAAATTAAGCCTTAAATCGCTTGTATTTCAGAAATTTAATGGTAAAGTGATAATTTTGTTAACAAAATATCAAATTCAGCTATATTATTCTTTTAGAAACAATGAAAACGTGAAATTAAGCCTTAAATCGCTTGTATTTCAGAAATTTAATGGAAAAGTGATAATTTTGTTAACAAAATATCAAATTCAGCTATATTATTCTTTTAGAAACAATGAAAACGTGAAATTAAGCCTTAAATCGCTTGTATTTCAGAAATTTAATGGAAAAGTGACAATTTTGATAACAAAATATCAAATTCAGCTATATTATCCCTTTAGAAACAATGAAAACGTGAAATTAAGCCTTAAATCGCTTGTATTTCAGAAATTTAATGGAAAAGTGGCAATTTTGATAACAAAATATCAAATTCAGCTATATTATTCTTTTAGAAACAATGAAAACGTGAAATTAAGCCTTAAATCGCTTGTATTTCAGAAATTTAATGGAAAAGTGATAATTTTGTTAACAAAATATCAAATTCAGCTATATTATTCTTTTAGAAACAATGAAAACGTGAAATTAAGCCTTAAATCGCTTGTATTTCAGAAATTTAATGGAAAAGTGGCAATTTTGATAACAAAATATCAAATTCAGCTATATTATTCTTTTAAAAACAATGAAAACGTGAAATTAAGCCTTAAATCGCTTGTATTTCAGAAATTTAATGGAAAAGTGGCAATTTTGATAACAAAATATCAAATTCAGCTATATTATTCTTTTAGAAACAATGAAAACGTGAAATTAAGCCTTAAATCGCTTGTATTTCAGAAATTTAATGGAAAAGTGGCAATTTTGATAACAAAATATCAAATTCAGCTATATTATTCTTTTAGAAACAATGAAAACGTTAAATTAAGCCTTAAATCGCTTGTATTTCAGAAATTTAATGGAAAAGTGACAATTTTGATAACAAAATATTCAATTATTGTAATTGTCAGCTACTTAATAAAATACGTTCGGATATGTTTACAAAGAGGAGACAATTTATTGAAATTTTTAAGAATTATGTAAGAGCAGAATTATATCAATGTTCACGAGATTAAGATGAAATGAATTGGCAAGATTCATTTAGATTCTTTATTCTAAGTGCCTCAAATTGATAATAGTGGCCTCTTATTTTTATTTTTTGTGTAAGTGGCTAATTATTAAAAAAAAACATAATTTATTTAATTTTTAATTTAGTAGCCATTGTGCCAAATTTTCGTTTTGTCAAGGCGTTTTACTTGAATGCAAATAACTAAATTTCTTTCTTCGAATCTCATTGATTCGAAGATCGACTTTGTTAAATTTGGCGGTTGTCCTTTGTTGTAATGTGCGGAATAATCTCTTGAGTATTACCTCCAATGTGACTGAACCAACTATTGAACGTGATTCCATCGTGTCAATCTGGAAATTGGTGTATCCGTTAATTGGTATCAGGGATCAGCGAGCTTGTCCTCATGGTTAAAAGTTGTGCAGGAGTTAGAGCATCTATTTTGGATGAATCTTCGTTGTTTATATGGCACACTGGTCGGGAGTCAAGTGGGGAATGAATGAGCATTTTATTTGATTGTCTGTTGCGTACTGGTGGACCGCATTATTGTACTCATCTGTCTGGAAAACTGTTCGTAACGTGAACCTCCTTAGAGTACCCATGCATGTTGCTGTCGTCATATCAGCGGCTCCTAAATATAAAGAGCATTTGTGATATTACTGGAGAAAGGACTCAAATTTAATGTTGCTCCGCCCAACAATTCAACACAAACAACACGACAACTACATACTTGATATTGAAAACGCAATAAGACGAACAAACGAACAACATCAGGGTGACATATGGACACTTATTGCAATTGATATACGCAAAAACAAGCCAACTACAAACCAAAAGAGAATGACACTCTAATAACAAAAGCTAATAAAGCGAATACACTCGTTATAATGAAAACAGATGACTATAACCAGAGCACCCTGTATTTTATAGAGCCATAATCAAAAAATCTGAGCTTTTATAAGGGAATTAGAAATGAGGAAACAACCAAACTTTTCATAGTAAAATACACAAAACATATGGGAAATCACTTTTTTTCCTAAGGCAAATTTTTAAATGAAAACGTTACAAATTCTTAATTATGATTTCTGAAATACTTTCATAAATGTTTGAATTTCAACATATATGAATATCGTTTAAGTAAATCGATTTCATTTTCTTGTAATAATTGATTTATTTAAACCAAAATATTAAAAAAAATTCATAACAACAGCATTCTGGTCAAATTAAAATAAAAGCTTACTACGATTCGTTTGGTCATTTAAGTCAATACGCATTACATAGATGGCAGTGATGGCCGTAAAAATTTTGAAAAATCATACCAAAAATTACCACCTGGGAAAATTTCAAGTAAAACAATTGTAGGAAAAGCAAATCAAATTCACAAAATATAGGAACGTGCGATAATTTTGCGATTAAATAATTTTTTTTCGTATTTTTCTGTTACCATTTTAGACATCTTACGTACGCTAGTAAAACTAAAGATAAATTTAGCAAGTATTATTTTAATTTGTCAGAGCCAACTTTGATGTATTTTTCAAAATGAAAGTTCGAAAAAATATATTTTAGAAATAATTTAATTTTAATATTTCTGCAATTAATATTTACTTAATACCAATATGGCCTTCTTGTATATTGTTCTTAAAGATATGTAGAACACTTTTATACAAACATTTTATAATATTTTTGCTTTTTTCATTGAAAAACTTGAAGTTAAAAAACACCATTTTTACTATGGATTCCTATGGAAATCGGTGAAAAGTTATACCACTAAAAAAGCTTGTAAAAAATACGTCATTAAGATTATGGCTCTATACTCTAGAAGGCTCTGCTATAACTCGAAGATTGATGACTATATCGAAAACAATAACATAGTTGAACTCCAAGAAGACCCAACAAACAAATATCACAAGACGATCATTAAAATGATTAACAACTGTTCTCCCACCCCAAAGTCACCACACACGTTACACATTTCAAAAGAACGTATGGAAAATATCTTGCATAGACATTTGTATATAAAAAGCTTAACGCAAAAAGCGTGCCGCGTTCGCTTATTATCGATCAAAAATGTGAACGAGTAACTTGCACCACTTCACAGCAATGTTTGAAAAAAAAAAAAAAAAACTTTGAATGAAATGTATTAAGTTCAAAGCAGATTGTTAAGATCGAAGAGAAACTTTGCCAAAAATGTTGCTCTTTATTATCATTATAGGAAACTTTTCAGCCCATGTAATACTGTTCGAGAATACATTCATTAAAGAATACGAATAATATTTCCAAAAAAATTATTAACAAAATTTTAATTTTAATTAGTAATATTGATTGTATCGAATATTAAAAATAATTATTTCTGAGCAAATACGTTTGTTTAATTAAAATATATAGACAAACAATTATTAGAAAATTTTGCTAGGTTGAAACATTTTGTGTTTGGTGTGGTTTTTAAATTAAACAAAATTAAATAGTAATTAAATAAAATTTTATATAAAATAGAAACAAAACATCCGTATAAAATTTAGGATTAAAATGCTTTTATTTTGGTTCAAATTATTTCAATAAATAAATTAACCACATGATTTTCTAAATTTTTAGAAAAAGTAATTTGAAATTTAATGATTTTATTTTGTGGGTGTTTTATAGAAATACCGAATAAAATTGTTTGTTTACTCATCTCTGTATGTTAACTGCACTACTGTGGTGGAAAAATAAATGGTTAAAACATTTGAAAAATTATTCGATGTCGATATAATGACTATTGTCGAGCAAATCGATTTTTTGTATCATTGATGTTTTTACTAACAATCATGCATAGCCAATTGTGTTATTTTTGTTTACAGAAAGAAGAATGGAAGAAAAACTTGCTAGATATTAAAGATCTTGAAGATATTAAATCGTTGGCCTTAAGTCATAATGGCACCATAAGTCTAAAATTCACATTTTTCAGGAAATCGTTTTTGAAATTAAAGGCGTTTCCTCATGCACAAACGGCAAACCGGCATTTCAAATCGTCACATCCAATGATTAACAAAATTGTTTGATTTTCAATATAAAAATTATTAAAAAATATTTCGAATCTATAAGTTCCACGTTATTCGTAGAAAATTTTATTAAAATTTATTTAAAACCCTCATACGACCCTCAAAAATAGTTACACATGTGACCCCTGGGTGAAATTTCACCCACATATTTGCAATATATACGTGCAATATCAAAAATAAATATATGGGGGAAATTTCACCCATATTTGAAATAATATGTTGTCTTTGTATTTAAATCCTCAAAATTGTATAAAGCTTCCGAGCTTAATAAACCAACTCAAGCAGTTTGGGTAGTCTCAATAGTAAAAAAAATAATAGGGCATTAAAATGTAAAATGGGTGAAATTTCACCCAAAGGTATGAGGGTTAAAAAACCCAAATTTTATATTTTGGCAGACGGAATTATTATTTTTTTATTTATATTACTTGCTTACACGATATTGCGCATATTCCAAGCTATGCCAAGCAGCTTCTCTTCCTTTTAGCTTCGTCTTCATTAGCGACCACACGTTTTGATGGGATTTACATCTGGGTTCTGACGGCCAATATCAATAAAATGTTGTTAAGCCGTTTTGTTCCCTCCAGCTACTACAAAAACGACTACAGTGTTTCTGACCGTTATCCTCTTGTATAATCCAACCATAAATGGACCGTAAATTTGGCGTCCAGGGTGGTCATTTTGTGGTGTTATATCACACCTTTATATCACTAGTGGAGTTTTTTTTTTTGTGATATACAAAAATGGAGAAAGTCTACAAACACATCCCTGCAAAATGAATTTTAAGGGGAAAATGATGAATCAAAGTGATAAGTTGACGTTTCCACATAACCTCAGATGACATTATATGAAAATTTTATACGAAGTTCTATTTATGTGGTGTAGCGAGTGCCTTGCTACCATACGCAGCGAGTTGGCCACTCCTGAATTTTAATTGCGGTGAATTGTGGGCTGACGTATTGTTGTAATAAAACTAAACAAATTTTAAAAATGTCAAAATTAACTCTAGAATCAACTTTAATAATTAGAAAACAAAAATTAAATACTCAAACCATAATATAATATGAAGCTTTTAAATATATAATTATAACAAAATAAAATCAAAGACCCAAACCAAAAATTATTGCGAGACATCTAAATTTAAAGCATTGGAACTAAAGAAATAAAATATAAAATAAAACTTTACGCAACATTAAGAACACATTATCATACAGGTCAATCCACCTAAATAAAAAATTATAAATCAAAGAAATGCGTTGTCCGCAATAATAATGACAATAAGTATTTTTATTAGTTTAAGCATTTTTTTTTTTGGAAAATGAAAGAGTAACGAACATTTTTTTTTATCAAAACGAAAATTGTTAGTGTAATTAGCTTAAGAGTTTTAGTATATAAGCATAAACAGAATTATTGTAAGAATGGAATTTAGCATCAACCTTTTAACGAATAAAGCATAAAATTGTAACAGTCTTAAATCTTTTCGTTTATTAAAAAAACCAGTCAATTTCGAGAGGTCGCAGCAGACAGTTCAACAGCAGCTAGGCAGAGAAGCAGAACTATATGGTAAGTATTAACTAATAAATAAACACTAACACTTGGGCAACGAAGTTCATGCAACTACGAAGCGCACTAGGTATCGCAAAGCCTAGGGGAGAATGAATAACACGTTAAGCGTACATTAGTTCTCCTTATGCTAAGAGTGCATGATACTTTCTTTCTTCTATTAACAAAATTCTCTTCTGAATGTCTAACTATTAACCCATTAAGTTAGACATTCCAACCTTGAATCATCGTTTCGAATTTTAATTCCAATTATACCGTTAGTTTTGAGGTTAAGATATTTCATATCTAAATCTCATGCAACGTCATAATTCTGAATTATTCGATTCAACACACTTCAACATTAATATACATAATACACAAGCACACATCCAACAAACTTCAACATTAATGGCGCTGTAGACAGGATATAGAGGAGTTATAAGTAGGATATAGAGGAGTTATGAGTTTTTGTTATAATTATATATTTAAAAGCTTCATATTATATTATGGTTTGAGTATTTAATTTTTGTTTTCTAATTATTAAAGTTGATTCTAGAGTTAATTTTGACATTTTTAAAATTTGTTTAGTTTTATTACAACAGTATGGGTTGCTTAATAAATATAACTTGGTGTTCAAAGAACAAGCAAACCTATACAAACAAATAATTCCCCTGTGCTTGATTAACGGTGGATCCAAGAATATAAAATGCGCGATTTTTACTTTCGGGCACCGGTGTGAAGTTTTCCACAGAATTCAGAAGTGTAGCTACACAAATTAACAGATTTCAAAAATTTAGCTACACAATTTAGCAAATAGTGTAGTTGTACACAAAAATATGTAACAGGATAAGTTTATATTTATTTTCATGCAGAAAAAAATTAAACCGAGTATAAAATTAAAAATTATTTTTAATAACAATAAAATTAAAAATTATTTTTTAACCTTTCACATCCGGCCGTAAAAGCTTCAGTAAAACTTTTAACAAAAAATGTTATTTGGCCCTCAATTTCCAAAGATTCAAAAACCATGGCTCAAAACTGTATACCGTGCCAAAAATCTAAAATTTCTAAACATACCAAATCACCTCTCGGCTCATTTAAAGTTGTATTGCAACGTTTCGCTGAAATTCACCTCGATATCATTGGTCTTCTTCCGATTTCCGGAAACAACCGATACTGCGTGACGTTAATTGATCGCTACTCACGTTGGGCTGAAGCGGTTCCAGTACCGGATATAACTGCTGCCACAGTCGCATTCGCAGTGTATTCTAATTGGATAGCCAGATTTGGAGTACCGCAGTTCATCGTAACCGACCAAGGTGCACAGTTTGAATCACAGCTATTCGAAGAACTGTCAGCCTTACTGGGATTCCAGCACCGGAGAACAACAAGCTACAATCCCAAGTGCAACGGCATGCTAGAAAGGTGGCACCGCACTATCAAAGCCGCCATTATGTGCTACAACAAGAGAGCAGATTGGGCAGAACTATTACCATCAGTCATGCTTGGATTAAGAACAACGTACAGCGAAGAGCTAAGAACGTCACCAGCAGAACTAGTATACGGCTGCACGATTAGAATTCCGGGACAATTTTTCAGTCAACCTTCAAGCAGCAAAATTATCCAGAGCGAATTAGTAAAGAATCTGCAAAATCATTTCGCAGAAATTAAGCCAGTACCAGCATCGAGACACAGCAACGAAAAAATTTTCATGGCCAAAGAATTAAACAACACCACACATGTCTTTCTAAGGACAGACGCGGTACGAAAAACGTTAGAGCCACCCTACACCGGACCACATGAAGTAATAGAAAGAGCGGAAAAATCATTCGTAATATCAATACACGGTAAAAACATCAAAGTATCAATAGATCGCCTGAAACCATGCCATCAAGAGAACACACAGTTTGAAAAAGAACCAGTAAACACTCAAACAGCAGACACTCAAATAGCAAACACGCAAGCAAAAACCACTCAAAACACTGAAACTCAAAGCCACGCAGCGGAAGACAACACGACAATCACAACACAAAGACAGGTACCGACAAAAAAAGTTTCTTTCGATCGCAATACAGCACAAAACACAACACACACGAGAACGGGCAGAACGGTAAAAACACCAGCGAGATTTCGAGAGAATTAACAAGACACTACACACCAACACCACACCGACACTTACGACAGACCACGTAAATTTCTGGTGAAATTCACTGGAAGGGGAGTATTGTGGTGGATCGAGCACCAGCAAAGATTAATTAAATCGAATTGATTTTTATTGAATTAATATTTGACGTTCGTTTGACAGCAGGGTAAAGTAGGCACACACCAATAGAGATACTAAATTCATTATGGAAAAGCCAATGAGCTTTTCATAAATATGGAAGAGTTCTTTTTTTCCTAAAAAACACAGCACGTCTTAGGAGGAAAACAAATTCCGTTTAAAACAATAATTTGTAAACAGGAAAAAATTATTGTTTAGAGAAACTAGAAATCATTATAACACGCATCCGAACGCACGGATAAAATTCAATGCGTATAAAAAGGATAATAATCCAACACATAATCCAACAATCGCTAATAAGACAGCAAGCAGTCGCAGGCCATTGGTATACGGCATACCAAAATCATTCAGCGGTTAAAATTATAATAAACGATATAAATAAATAAACTTGTACAAAAGCAACGTACTCATTGTGTTCTTATTTATTTATTTAAAAAAACATAAAAATTAAATTATTTGGGACATCACCCACCCCAAAATCTATCATCGTACTGGCCACATGCATCCAGCAGAAGGTGAACAATGACAATATGCTCAGCTATATGTTATCGACTCAGCTATGGCGAATCAAGATCGCATGAATCATCCTGCTAATTCGCGATTGAACGCAACTATTGTCAGTGCTTTGGATGAAATGATTCGAGAGCAAAATATTTATGCGAAAGCCTACCGAAATCTTGGTGAGGTTGAGCGGGAGGAAGAACAAGCAGCGGCAGCTGCTTCGAATCGAACGCTTCCCGTTGTGAACATGGCATTTCGGCGCGATCGTAATGACGATAGACGTCGTTACGATCTTCCAACAGTTAACGAGGTGGCAATGATTTTTCGCTCTGCCGACGGACAGCCTCCATTTGAACGTGATTTTCGAGTTTACCCACGTAATGATGAACAACCTCTCATCAACCTCAACATTTTAAGTTTACATTTGGATCCGATGACATACGTACTATTCTATCCTTTTGGAAAAGCTGGCTGGCAACCAAACATGCAAATGAATACCGCTCATTGTCCCGAGAGAAAGCGAACTAAAATCGCTCTTCTGCAATGGAAAGTTGCACAAATTGCCATTCGAGTTGGTCGTTTCAATCCAATTCTCCATGGCGGAAAATTGTTTCAGCAGTGGGCTGTTGATGCTCATCCGCAAGTTGAAGCCAACAATTTGAACTTTGTGCGCAATCAGCAGGGACGCTTACGAATCGAGCAATATCGAGATCTAATGGACGTTTTGAATAATGTGGCAATTCGTCATGGAACTACAGTTGGTCGATCTGTCATCTTGCCATCTTCATTTCAAGGTTCCCCTCGCAACATGCGCGAAAAGTATCACGACTCTATGGCAATTGTGGCAAAGTACGGCCAGCCTGATCTTTTCATTACTATGACATGCAATCCCAATTGGCCAGAGATTCGAGAGAACCTTTTTCCTGTACAACAGCCGGGTGACAGACCAGATTTGGTTGCTCAAGTGTTCAGCATTAAGTTGAAAGCACTACTCGATGACATAGTAAAGAACAAGGTTTTTGGAAATGTCATTGCATACGTTTACACGATTGAGTTTCAAAAAAGAGGACTTCCCCATGCTCACATGCTCTTCATTCTGGCCAATGACTCAAAAATCGACACAGCCAAGAAGATTGATCGATTTGTGTGCGCTGAGATTCCTGAACAGCAACTGGAACCCATATTGCATGAAATCGTTGTTCGCTCGATGATACATGGACCTTGCGGCAATGAGAACCCACTTGCGCCTTGCATGGATAAAGGTGAATGTGCAAAAAGATTTCCGAAATCCTTTTGCAAGGAAACGTTAACCGAAGATAATGGTTTTCCCATTAATCGTCGTCGTGAAGGAATTGAGATTCAAATAGGAGAAAGGAAAATTGATAATCGTCAAGTCGTTACAACAAATTTTTAACACGCAAATTCAATTGTCACATTAACGTCGAATCCTGCCAAACCATTCAAGCAATCAAGTACATTTTCAAATATATATACAAAGGATATGATTGTGCTTCTGTTGAATTAAGTGCACAAGGACCGATTGTTCATGATGAAATTAAGCAATTTCTCGATGCGCGCTATGTTTGTGCTCCTGAAGCAATTTGGCGACTGCTCGAAAATCCAATGAACGATCGATCGCATGTTGTTTATCGTCTTGCCATCCATCTTCCTGACGAACAAAGGGTTTATTTTCAAGACGGCCAAGAAGATGCTGCAGCTGATCGAGCTCAACACCGATACACACATCTGACTGCATGGTTTGAGCTTAACAAGCACGAAGACGAGAATGCTCGACAATATTTGTATTCCGAAATTCCTGAGCATTACGTATTTGACAAAACTTTTTGCATTTGGAAAGTTCGCAAGCAGAGAGGAGATAGGATTATCACTCGAATGTATGCTGTCAGTCCGAAAGATCGCGAGCGCTTTTATTTGAGACTGCTATTACAACACATTCGTGGAGCTCAAAGTTTTACCGATCTTAAGACCGTCGATTCAGTGATTTTTGACACCTTCAATGATGCAGCACGAGCCATGAACCTTCTTGAGGATGATAGCGAATGGGAACGATGTTTAAGTGAAGGAAGTCATGTGTGCATGCCGCATCAAATTCGCATAACATTTGCTTTGATTTGTGTCTTCAATTCGCCAAAAAATCCTCTTGCGCTTTTCGAGCAATTCAAAGAGTATTTCTGTGGTGAAAAGGTAAAGTATCTTATCTCGAGATA
The DNA here is from genome assembly GCA_958295665.1 of Tipula vernalis. Classification (NCBI taxonomy): domain Eukaryota; kingdom Metazoa; phylum Arthropoda; class Insecta; order Diptera; family Tipulidae; genus Tipula; species Tipula vernalis. The sequence goes on along the minus strand of OY282560.1, from coordinate 241,209,709 downwards.
AGACATTTTTGAGATTTTAACAAAATCATATTCTATTAAAAATTAGCTATTTTTACAGCTAATCGGTTTGCCTGTAGCTATTACAAAATTCGAGTTATTACTATGTCCAAATAACTTATTTGAAAAAAAAACTATAAAATCAAAAGGAAAAACATCTTATTTAAAAATTAAAATAAAGTTATCAAAAAATTCGGAAGCAAAACATTTTAGTTACATAAAGGTCAACAAAAAAATTTTAATAAAACACCTTGTTTCTACATAATATTCAGTGTTTCAAAAAAAAATATATTTAAAACAACTTATCTACAAACAAGGGATTTTTCCTTTTTATTTTTGTTGAAATTATATGCTTATTCAATATCTTATGTCCTATTAAGATTTATTGGAATATGCATAAAAATTTGGTAAAATAGCTTAAGTGAAATAAGATAAGTTATTTTAACAAAATTGTAAACGTAAAATAACCTGTTCGCATTTTTCTTAATTTTCTTAATTACTCTAATAAAATTTAAAGTAATTAATAATTTTAAAAAAAATGCATTGCATCATCTTACGAAAACCCTGGAAAAACTAGCTTATATAGTCATATATTTTTTCACAGATTTATTTTAACCGTTTTTTTGCTCTCCTGAAAATTGTATAAAATCGAGATAAGATACTTTACCTTTTCACCACAGATTTAATCGCTGACTACATCAGGTATTTCGATCACATAACCGCTGAAAAGAAACTGCTTCAAGACATTGAGGTTATTTTGCGCATGAATGGCATGAAATGCACAGATTTTCGCCTTCCTGAACCGGGCCCGATTCAAAACGTCGAACATGTTTTCGATGTCAAAGAGCAAGCTCAAATGGCCATAAACTTGATCGCCACCCTTAACCCAATGCAGCGTGCCATTTTCGAAGAGATTGCTGCTGTAATTGATGATTCGATGGCTGAGTCGAGATTTTTCTTCCTCGACGGTCCTGGCGGTTCGGGAAAAACTTACCTTTTCAACACTTTGATGAGTTATGTAAGAGGCCAGAGTAAAGTTGTTCATGCTTTCGCCACGACAGGAATTGCAGCGGATTTATTAGTAGGTGGTAGAACTGCCCACAGTGGTTTCAAAATCCCGCTTTCTGCTAACGAAACATCGGTGTCATCCATGAAAATCCCCTCGCAGGTCCATTAAATTACGAGAAGCTGCAATGCTCATTATCGATGAGGCTTCAATGCTTTCTTCGCATTCTCTTCGAGTGATTGATCTGCTCCTGCGAGGAATCATGAATAATATTCGTCCTTTCGGTGGCAAGCTTCTCATCCTTGGCGATGACTTTCGACAAACCTCAAATGTTGTTCCCAGAGGAAAAAATGCTGATATCATCGAAATGTGCGTGAAAAATTCTCTTTTGTGGCGGCATGTGAAGCAGCGAACTCTCATCACCAACATGCGAGCATTTGGACAACGAGAGTTCAACGAATGGGTTTTGCAATTGGGCGATGGCAGATTGCGAAATGATCTGGAAGAAGCCGATCCCGATTTAGTCGAAATTCCTGAGGAAATGATAGAGCTTGAAAACATCATTCGATCAATTTTTGGAGTTGAAATTCGAACAACAACTGCTGATGAAATCGCCGATGTCGCCAACAAGATCATTCTCAGTCCAAAAAATGTTCATGTCACAAAGCTCAACAATGCCATTCTCGATCTTTTACCGGGAGATGCAACAACCTTCCTGAGCATTGACTCAATGATCCCGACGACCCGAACGATGTAATCGATTTTCCAGTCGAATTTTTGAATTCTCACAACAAAATTGAAAGTTGGTGCGTTCATCATGTTGCTAAGGAATTTGGATCCAAAGAAGGGACTTCTGAATGGAACTCGATTGATCGTAAAAAAGCTGTTCAGGAATTGTATCAAGGCGGAAATAATCGCAGGCAGCAATAAGGGAGCGGAAGTTTGCATCCCCCGAATCGACTTGGAACCAAGCGAGAGCAGCTTAGGATTTCAAATGAAGCGACGACAATTTCCCATCATTTTCGATAAGGTTGGGGTGTTTTTACCAGAACCTGTTTTTGCTCATGGCCAGCTTTATGTAGCTTTTGGCGCAATAATAAATGATAACTGTACATTTACAAGAAACGTTGTGATAAAAGAATTATTGAATTAATATTAAATTGTCTTATTTCGTATTATTTTAGGGAAAAAAAAACATTTTACTTTTCAGGCTATGGGGCCATATTACGTAACGCTTCATGGGGGTGGCTTCATGATTTGTTACGATTTGTTAAAGATAGGGAGGAGTGAACATAGATCATATCATTGATAGCCCGTTTTCTTAATTGCAAAATTCACTTTCACGTGATTAAAATAATTTAAAAATGTGAATACTTTTATGTTACGCCTGGGAGAGGGAGGGGTTTTGAAATATGTTACGATCTTTTAGGAAGGGGAAGTAAGGGTATAAAAAGCAAATAATTATGTGAACTACTATATATTGAGTTTTCAGAAACTTCCGTCAGTTTTGACGGGTAATTACTAGTAACAAATAATTCAATAGATATAACCAAAACCAAAATTATAAATCAATTATACAAGAAAAATGCGAAACTTATCCAAATTTTCTCCGTTTGATGAAGTCAGCTCTCCGCAAGGCACCGCCAGTAAAACACCGCTATTCAACATGACATACTCAGGGCACAAAACCACATACCTTCTTGTAACAATATAGCCACCGCCCAAATCAGCTTCGCAATGAGATCGCCCTCCAAAAATACAATTACACTCCGCAGGCGAAGGAAAAAAAACTGTAGGTTGATCAATAGGCAGATGTGATCAATTGTTTCATGCCTTCTTACGCATATCATTAACACGCTAATACACTAACGTTTATCCAAGACTCAAATTTCAGTACAAAAACCGTTCTTATTTTATTTTTGTGTATAGATATTTAATTAATTTATCTCTAACTTGCTCAATAAGTAATGTTCCAATTTAATACAGTCACTAAATTTATCACTTTAATGTTCACCAGAACACCTTTTACACGAACCAATAATGTTAATAATTTGAACACAGATTTGACTATATCACTAATTCTATAACCGCATTTATGCCTTGAAATATGAACACTCAATTGACTATCTGTATTAAGATGCAAAGTATTATTCTTAGTTGCGATATTTTCTTACACATTTTTTTTTTAATATCATATAGTATGTTTGCATATGAACAGACTTATTGTTTTTCTTTTTTTTTTGTTCACCCTGCTCAATGAATCTAATAACTTACACAGACTCTTACTTGAAAGATAATTCTTTTTCGATTGTCCAATTTTTATCTCAAAACTCCGCACAACAGTTGATGCGTTTTCAAGTTAACTTTTCAATTTAATGTTTTTAATGTTTTTTTTTTATTCTCCTCGATCAATCTTATCATTTGAGATTCGAATACCTCATGACCATCCTCCTCGTTTATCAATTTTTTTAAACTTTACAAATCACCTCATGAGAAACCGCAATTAGCGGAAAAAAAGGAAAGATCTCGCATGTTTGGTCTACCGCCAAAACAAACGAAAAAAAAAAATTTAAATGTTCAATGAATTAGTGAAAAATTGTCTGTATGTATTTGAAAAAAAAACAACAGTCCCTCGATCGAACCGGTGAATAAAAATAATCATACCACAACCATACATCTCATGTACATCCATTTCACCCACTGTATATGAGAACAATCAAATAAAAAATAAAAAATTATCTGAAATAACAATCAACAATAAATATGAGATACAGCCGACCCACAGAAATTCAACCTCACCACGACGAGAGCAAAAATGAAACGAACGTTACAACTTATGCGTGCGATTACAGCAGATAGTAAAAACAAACTAACTGAGACTAATTTGAAAGAAAACATTACGCCTGAACCTGCATTTGGTTCTTCTTTAAAACCTGAGATACCTTATTTTGTTCCAAATGAAAAAATCGCAATTATTAATGTGAGAATAATATATTCGTTTGCATATGTTTACAATATATTGGTTATCTAAAGACCAGATCAAAGTTCTTTCGCGGTTAATCGATAAAAGTGTAACAGTTCACATAGATGGAACAGAATCGTTGGTACGTAAGCCACAAGGAAGTGGTTTGCTGTCTATTGAAGGGGGGGGGGCCAAAGTTGAGTAGATTAATATACCAGCTCTGTAACCTTTCAGTAGGGTGCGCATCGCGTGAGCTGTTCTGGTCTTGTGACTCAGCTGCGTGATGGGTACAATTGTGTAAGGGGTAGCCTGTTCACAATTCGCAAGTGTACGTGCTGCCTCCTCGTGGCAACCACTGGTAACTATGACCATTTGGCACATTTTTGGCCATTTGGCACAGGCTAAAGTAGGCCCAGGCACCCTCCAGTTTTATTTAGCCTTCCTGTAGTAAAGCTGGGTGACCTACAGGCGATTTGCAATACCCAGCAACTCGTAAGCGTAAAATCAAACGGTATACGGGGCAGGAGTAGGAATATACAGGAGTGGGACAATCCTCTCGAGGTCCTTGGGCTCCAATGCTACCGTCTTTCTAGCGGAACTATATGTTGTATTAAGCATCTACGAGGGAGAGCAATAAGCCCAGATAGTACGTATCACGTACCGGGAGGCAGTATTGTCACGTTCATTAAGAACCTGAATATTGAGTGGACGGATAATTAAGCAGCACAATAGATCTTTTAGGTCGCAGTGCGAAGTGTCTGATCGCCCGCATGGCCCTCCAATAATAATAATAATAAGCCACAAGGAGTAGATAATCAAATACTACACGGTGCAGGAGTGGTAAACATTAAAAATATTTATGGAAAAACTGGAACTAATTTTCCGTTTATGGAGATGATAATCAGTTTACAATCATCATTTAATATTAGAATTTTTCGAAAATAAATTTATGAAAAATTCTAATTTAAGCTGGCCAATATTTAGTCACTTTGTTTCTGATTTCAGTCGTGCTATAATCAATGCATTCTCGTTGGGCTAAAATAGCTTGGAGCTATTTAAATAAATAAACTTGAACTTGGAATGGTTACAAGGGAAAAACTTGCAGGAATGCTATATTACTCCTACGTGTATATTCACCATTTAAAAAGTAAATTTAGTATAAAAAAGTTAGCTTAGTAACCGAATATTCAAAAATTAACAAAATTTGGAATATACTGTTCAAAATTTATAACGAAAAAAATTCAACTTTCATAATTTACTTAGCCATAATTCTTTCCGAAACAAATTTTCATGAACCTAACTATGTAATGCCTGCTGACGACGACTCTCAAAATGATATTAGTGTTATCCAAGGGGTGGAGTGAATAAAAAAAGTGTTTACTTCTAAGAACTTACTTTCAAGTAAAAGAATTTGGTCGCAAAAGCGTATATAACATTTTACTTTTACTTTAAAGTACAAACTGGGAAATTTTTCGAGTAACTACTTTTTGACAATATCCTACTTCAAATTTTTCAAGTAGTTACTATTATGAAATCTAACCTCAAAAATATTAAATGTTATTGATTTGTTGAAGTGAGTTATACATTCTTTTGATCACGATATTAAATTAAACCTAATTATTAACATTGTATTGTTCTAATAAAAAAGGTAAAATAGTGATTTTCATAAAACTACATTCAGTTGTGCGTAGTTATGGATACAGGTATCGAAGTGGCGGAAGAAATATGTTTGCAGGTTGAATTCATATCGGCTTTAAAAAAGTATCCAATTCTGCTTAGTAAATCGCAATTACCGAAGTGAAGGTGATCGATGAATATTATCGGAAAACGTTGATAAAATTAACTGCCGAACAACTGAAAAAGAAATTAAATAACATTAAAACTGATACAAAGAAGAAAGCAGACATAAATCAAACGGGAAATAAAAAAATTATACTAAAAACTTGGGAACCGGATTTAAAGTTGTTGGAATATAATTCCAACCCCACATTCAAACAAACGGAAGGTTGGTCGTGAGTATGTGTTGTTTGTTTGTTTGTTGTATTGTAGCATGCGTTTTATGTAGTTTGTACGGGTGTACGTGTAGGGTTAGCACTGTGGGTGTATGTCTTTATAATTATTTTTGTTTTTTAGGTGCTCTTTCTGTAGGATTATCAATATTGGCACCTAAAAATACAACGGACGATATTCCAAGCCATCCCAAAAAGTTCACACCCATTAAAGTTGTGGGTGTACTGTCAGATGAGACAGATGAAACTGTTAATTTAACCGACGAGAAATTAGCAAGGTTAGTTCTCTTGAAGCAGTTGGAGGTGTTAAAACTACAAAAAGAAACATACACGTTACAACTTAACCAATTAAAAGCACCAATCGAGAGCTCGGTAACGTTCTATAACTATGAAATTGATGAATCTAACATAACTTATGAAAATCAAGAACGAAACTAAATTCATGGACATTTACACAGCATTCAAAATGAAAACACTTTTTTACTTTTTACTTACAGGTTTGTATGAATTTCCAACTTAACGAAAAAATTATGTTGCTCGTTACGTTGGAAATTCATTCAAACCCATAAGTTAAAAGTAAAAAGTTTTTTCATTGTGAATGTTGTTTTAGTTTAAAAAGCTTCACTTTTTTGTAATAAAACGACTGAAATGAAATCGTGATATTTAATTTTAAATTTTATTTGATACAGAAAGCAATGTGATAAATAATTATTAAATAAAATACGTAATTTATTTATATTAATAAGCTTTTTATAGACAATTTACTTTATTAATTATATATTATTATTATTATTATTAATTTTAATTTTTGCCCAAATATTTCGACTTGTTAGTCATCTTCTGTGGACTTATTTTTAAACTAAAAATTACAAAAAACAATTTATCACTTAATACTAAAAACTTAACTTTGGTTGTGGCATACCTTAATAAAAAATTTTTTTATATAAAAAAGCAATTAAATTAGGTATAGAATAAAAAATAGTACAGGAATGAAATTATTCGTACAATTACATAAAAACACTGAATTTTTTTCACGAAAAAAACAATTATGTTTAAAAAGTAAAAACATATAAAAAATATTCAAATCAAGTGATCATGTCTAATTTTTTAAAAAATATTAAAAATATTTCTTTACAAAAACCGGCGTAACCGTGTAAAAAACTTGTGTTATATGTATTGTACACTGGTGAAAATTATTGAGATAAAATACTATTACATACAATAATGAAAAACAATATAATAAGAAGTAACAAATATAAAATGTATATAAAAAAAGAATTTTAATGGTGTCTGTGTGATCAGAAAGTGACCATTCATGTCAAATATGAAACATGATTGTTTTGGGATATGAATTATATATACATGTACATACATATATACACATATACACACATACACACACATACATACATATATACATATATATATATATATATATATACTATATATATATATATATATATATATATATATATATATATATATATATTATATATATATATATATATATATATATATATATATATATATATATATATATATTATATATATATATATATATATTATATATATATATTATATATATATATATATATATATATATATATATATATATATATATATATATATATATATATATATATATATATATATACATATATATACATATATACACATATATATATATATATATATATATATATATATATATATATATATATATATACATACACACATACATACATACACATACACATACATACATGCATACACACATACACATACATATATGGAATTGTGGGATAGTGGTGGTAGGCTATACTTAAATGAGGCAAATGCAATTTTAATATAAAAAATACAGGTCAATAACCTACTTTTAGGAAAACAACAAAAAATAGGTCAATAACCTACATCATTTTAAAAAAACAACAAAAACCAGAGCAAAAAAAACAAAAACAATTCATATTGGAAAAAAAAGTGGGTAACGGATGGCGTTATATGTTCTTGGTTAATTGGTTATGTTTAGCTTTATATATTCTTTGAATAACGTGTTCCATATTTATATTGTATTCTGTTGTATTTTGTTGATCTACTCGTAACTATGTGTTATTCTAAAAATTGATTTAGTATAAACATGTTTCATAAAGTTTATATTGTCAATGTCAAATTTTATCGTAATAATTTAATAATAAATTAAAGATAGGTGACGTTGAGGAATAAATGCCAAGTTGTTAGTATTTTATTGTGTGTTATCCTAAAAATGAATTTAGAATAATTACATTATACATAGTATGAGGATGTAATTGTTTATCAATGTGGTCATCTTGATAGTTTGCTAAGTGCAAATTAAGAGATAGTGTTATGACAAAACTATTGTTGACAAAATCTCTTTGAATGTTTTGTTGTAATTATATATTATGTCTCTTGTTTGTGTTGTGGTGCCTTATATTATCTTGACAAAATTTTTTTAAATTTTCGGTAGAAAAAACTTTAATAATTTTAATTTAACTTTTTTAATTTAGTAAACTTATATAGTTATTTTGGAGGCCTCTGCAGTCTGTTTTGAAATTAATTGAATTTTTATTTTTTGTGATGTAGCACATCTCTTTGAAAACTCTTTTTTTCTTTTTGACTTCAAAATCTAATATGGAGGCTTGTGCAAAGTTGAAATCTTTGGCACATTCAGTGGAATGTTTACATAAGGCACTTCTATGATGTGTTATATTATTAACATTTTTCTTTGTATACTTTACATCATATTTATGTTGATTTGTTCTCGTTGATAAAGTTTTCGAAGTTTCACCTATATAACATTTTCCGCAGTCGCATGGGATCTTATAAATAACGCCCGCTCTCTTTTCCATTGGGATTTTGTCTTTAGTTGTTTTGAAAGATTTGGTAAGGGTATTATTAACTTTAGTGCCTATTTTGTTGGTGTAGTTAGTTTTACGTAACTTACGTAAAACTAACTACACCAACAAAATAGGCACTAAAGTTAATAATACCCTTACCAAATCTTTCAAAACAACTAAAGACAAAATCCCAATGGAAAAGAGAGCGGGCGTTTTTTATAAGATCCCATGCGACTGCGGAAAATGTTATATAGGTGAAACTTCGAAAACTTTATCAACGAGAACAAATCAACATAAATATGATGTAAAGTATACAAAGAAAAATGTTAATAATATAACACATCATAGAAGTGCCTTATGTAAACATTCCACTGAATGTGCCAAAGATTTCAACTTTGCACAAGCCTCCATATTAGATTTTGAAGTCAAAAAGAAAAAAAGAGTTTTCAAAGAGATGTGCTACATCACAAAAAATAAAAATTCAATTAATTTCAAAACAGACTGCAGAGGCCTCCAAAATAACTATATAAGTTTACTAAATTAAAAAAGTTAAATTAAAATTATTAAAGTTTTTTCTACCGAAAATTTAAAAAAATTTTGTCAAGATAACATAAGGCACCACAACACAAACAAGAGACATAATATATAATTACAACAAAACATTCAAAGAGATTTTGTCAACAATAGTTTTTTCATAACACTATCTCTTAATTTGCACTTAGCAAACTATCAAGATGACCACATTGATAAACAATTACATCCTCATACTATGTATAATGTAATTATTCTAAATTCATTTTTAGGATAACACACAATAAAATACTAACAACTTGGCATTTATTCCTCAACGTCACCTATCTTTAATTTATTATTAAATTATTACGATAAAATTTGACATTGACAATATAAACTTTATGAAACATGTTTATACTAAATCAATTTTTAGAATAACACATAGTTACGAGTAGATCAACAAAATACAACAGAATACAATATAAATATGGAACACGTTATTCAAAGAATATATAAAGCTAAACATAACCAATTAACCAAGAACATATAACGCCATCCGTTACCCACTTTTTTTTCCAATATGAATTGTTTTTGTTTTTTTTTGCTCTGGTTTTTGTTGTTTTTTTAAAATGATGTAGGTTATTGACCTATTTTTTGTTGTTTTCTTAAAAGTAGGTTATTGACCTGTATTTTTTATATTAAAATTGCATTTGCCTCATTTAAGTATAGCCTACCACCACTATCCCACAATTCCATATATGTATGTGTATGTGTGTATGCAAAATCTTCTATGATAAAAGTCATGAAAATTCCATACATATGAAATAAAAAAAATCAGGTTCTATGTGTATTGGTGTATATTTGGCATCACTAAATTTATATGTGTTAGTTAACTAAGTATAAAGGTGTTGGTGTAGAAACAAGAAAAAAAAATTCAAATTTACGTTGAATTGTTAGTGTAACTAATACAGCCAAATCTAGTGGAATCAATAAATGTATTTGTCTGTAAAAGAGAGTTTCATGACTTTTATTATAGAAGATTTTGGTGTATGCATGTATGTATGTGTATGTGTATGTATGTATGTGTGTATGTATATATATATATATATATATATATATGTGTATATATGTATATATATGTATATATATATATATATATATATATATATATATATATATATATATATATATATATATATATATGTTTATCCTATACTTTGACGACAAAAATTTTGTATTATGTAAACTTTGACGACATTTGCATACTTTGGCGACTGTCGCCAAAGTGTCATCAGGTTTAACGCATACTTTGGCGACATCGCGGAAATTGTCAAAAAACGAATACTTTGACGACTGTCGCCAAATTATACCATGTTTTGATGTTTTCCTTATGTCGTCAAAGTTTGCGCAAAACAAAAATTTGAAAATTTATGAAAAATGTTTAAATCATTGGTTTTTCGCAAATTTATTGATTAATTGTAAAAAAAACCATTATTTTTTAAAAAATTTGGTTGTTTATTTAATATTAATATAATTCGTTGGGCATTAAAACTGCTAATAATTGACAGACACCCTGTTTAAATGCACTACACAAATACATACATCGTAGCGAATGATAAAAAAATAACAAAATTGCAAAATCGAATGTGTTGTAATTTCGTTTCTCGTGCCACGTACTAATACTATTACAAATTGGCTGTACATAAAAATATGTCAAACATTTCTGTTGCTCTACCAAATTTTCAGTAAGTATTATTTTTTAAATGTTTGTTTGGTTTTTTTACAGTTTATTTACCATTACTTTTTATGTCAAATTAGTTTAGCATTAGTTTAGTAGTCAAATTAGTAATCACTAATCAGTATACCCAAGGCGACAGAGAATGAAATCGAAAATGCTACAAACTAGGTTAATCCTAAAAAGTTGTAGAAGGTGACAGTTTTCAAACAGAAGAGTTTTTCGAGTTTTCGAAATTGGCAATCCGGTCAGTAATAAGATATGCAAGATATCAGAAGTTTATTTAACGGACCTAATGGAAACGATTTGTGATCTGTGATTAACTGGACGATTATGCAAAGGCAACACATAAATATAACGCATGAGCAACATAAAACTCGGAGTTCTTGTTCATTACGAGGAAATTGCTACAAAATTATTTATGGATGAAAATCAAACCGATATTGATTTGCAATTGTGTGAAAGGAATAAAATATGAAAGAGGACGAGATCCAAGCTGAAGGTGAATGTGATGAATTATAAATACACGTGAAAAATTAATGTGTTATTCTCCAAAATGTGATTATTCTAGCATTGTGGGTTTACATCAATTAATTTATGATTAATTTTCATCCAGGATGTTTAAATCAATACTGTATTGTAAAACCAAATATGCGGGTTGGTTTAATCAGCTATCCACGAATAAAATGTTCAAACGTACCAACCATGCATTCAATGAAGAATCTCATACACGAAGGTTGAATGTTACGTATTGGAGTTAAGCCGTATAAACTTCGAGTATATTAGCACCGTGAATGCATGAAAGGTGATGGTTATACATAATGATTTTCAGCATGCTGTAAATTGAGCAATACCTTTCAAAAATTCTTTTTTTTCCTCTTCCAGGAACTCCAGCCGCCGGATGATTGGATTCCGTGTTAGTTAAAAAAAACGTACCAAATGTCATCTGACCTATTCAAGGCAGTTTGTTGATTATCAATAGAGAAAAATTCAAATCTAATCGACGAAATGAAATGTTTGAAAATGAAATAGAATGGATGGAGGCCTCCGTTAAACAATATCAACGCCAACTCTCTTATCCCATAATTCGAATGGAATTGTTAATAATGGTGATACAAAGGCCTCTTACATAACTGATATTGTAGGTATCGTAATTCTTGCCATTGCATTACGATTTGTGTGCAAATTATTATAAAATTATAATACAACTAATAAAATAAATAAGATGTATTTTTAAGTAATTTTGTTGTTTTTGTAATGTAGTCACGCACCACATAATACGCACTTAGTGTGGGGAATTTCCATATTTTACCTAAAGGGAGTTCGTATACATATTAGTTTCTTATAAATTGACACTTTCACTTTGCGAATTTTATCAGTATTTAGTTAAAGCATATAAAACCACTGCCAATCTTGTACTACAATTAGTAAAATATATAATTTACATCTTGAAATGAAAAGTGCGTATTTATCACCAATGTTTTACTTATAAAAAAACTGTCTCAACAAGGTCAGATGGTTCCGTACCAAAGTATCGACCGCAGCACAAACAATTAATGTCGGTTATTTCTTCATACTCTATTGAATATATTTACATCAATTTCTACCATTAGGAGTGATAGTAGTACACACTTATATAACTGTAAATGATAAAAAATGATTAGTTAGTTTTCGGGAAATGATACGACCAAAGAATATTTTCTTATCAGAATTTCCTTGATTAAATATTCTAATAAATGTTGTTAAGTTTCGGCTGAATAAGAGTTTGACAAAATTTCGTATTAGCGATTGGGACTTTACGAAACGAATACTTATACTCACATATATGGAATTTCAATGTTTGGGGAAAATCAATGAAAAATTCGAACCTGAGCAAGATGTTGAAGAGTACATAATGCAGCCAAATGCAACTGAAGGAAAAATAATATCGCAGAAATTAAGAAGTGGGAAGATAACGACGAATTAAAATCCTCGTACAGCATCGTAGGACTCAAATGATGCTATACCGCACGAAAGTATTACAAAAATGCTTGCAATGCATTTATAATTATCTATATAGTATAAGTAGGTAATTTGTGCGAATAATTGCCACAAGATTATTCTTAATTCTGATATCGTACCATACAAGATCTACAACCAGGAATAGCTGATATAATATTGCAGTATAAAAAATATCTAGGAAAGCGTTTTTATTGTGTGTGATATACCTCCGAAAAACTATCGAACCCTTATCGCTCCATGAAAGTGGTGCAGTCGAAAATCGATTTAATAACCTCATTGGAATTGAAACACGTCCAACTCTCGTAGAGTGCGGTAAACTAATCAAACAGTGTTCGTTACTTTTTCGCCGGGAACCCCAAACTCTTAAAACGTTTATAGATAATCAACGAAACGCTGTACAATTATTTGTTAAAAAGATTGACAATATTTTATTTGCATTTGAAGAAGGAATGAAGAATTATTTAATATGGAATATAGGAGAAATAACCGAGGATACCTGTATTAGATTGTGGGTTTGTGTTGTGTACGAAATTCTATTTTCTTCCAATTTTGGAAAAATGGTGTCTACAAATACCGTGCAAACTGGCTTACTAACTTCTGCTTCAGATTCGGTCTATGTTAATAATTTGTTACTGTCATGTCAACGACTTCAGCACAACGAAATTACCAATATTCAAACTAACCGTAACAGATATTTATATCAGAAGATTAACTTGTATTATTTTGTGAGTTACAAGAACTTTCTGTAGTTTTAGTTAGCTTTGCTGAGTCTTTATGTTGAAGTATATACTATATCTCTTTTGCGCATTAAAATTGGATTTTATGGAAATATTAGATATCTAATTCATAAAATTAGATCATTGATCGGATATTAGCGTTGTTGTGAGAAGTTTAATCTATTTAAATCGATCAACTCAAACCTATGTATGGAATATTATGTCTGGTAATACAATCCGCGATCACCACACTCAAAGCTAATTGGGACCAATTAATTAAATCATTTTATTTACTCTTAAATAACTCAAAACATTTAGACATATAAATCTTACGGTACGTAAGTGAGATGGGATCGGTGCTGGTATTGTAGGTTAATAAGGCAATAAATTTTCAAATTTAGAGAAAAATATTATAGACTTTCGATCAATAACTACAATATATATACCAAAATTTACTTAACAGTTTGAGAAAATTGTTGTGCAATTTCGGTTGATGTAGTACTACCATACTGGTATTGTTTTTTAAGATTTAGGGAGAAATACGAGTATTATGTAGATATTGACACTCTTCTAGTTAGATAATTATATAAATAACATTAAAATTTGGGGTTCTTCGGATTTAATATATGCAATTTTCACTAAAAAAGAAATCTTAGCTTTGAAACGAATTATGTTATTACGTATATGTTACCAAATCAATAAAACTAAATTAAATTAATTTTACCCAAAATAAATTCACCGTATAAGGGAATCACAATTGTATTGTATATTACTACCAAAGATAAAAATATAATAAAGATTATTCAATTAGAGCAAGTTATAAAAATAAATTAAGAGGGCGAAAGGATGCCTCCAGCTTGAATTACATTTGAAAAAAGTATTTGCTTTATAATACTACTTCTGCGTACAGTAATTTTTTGCTTTGAAGGAGACATCTTATTATAATATGATTTTTGATATTATTAATTTAAAAGTAATCAAATTATGTAATATTTTCAAGACACAACAGTTTCTACTTGAATATTATATAGTATAGTATAATAATATACAAAAATTATATCTAATTATTCTATTAACAGATGTACATATATACATAATATCAATGTTTGTTTATTAATAATTATATCCATATTATATTTCAAATTTGTTTTTTTTATAAAAATAAAATTGAGAACTCAGCAAGGAATTTGCAAGTAGCTTTATTAAACATTTATTATAAAAACCATTCACATATGTTCCAGTATGGGGTTTGCCGCAATCTAAAATTTGAACTTCTACGATGAGCCAGAGGAATTACCACGCACCTCGAAATGGCGAATCTAAACGCGACTTTATATTTCACCGAAGAGGTAGAATTCGCTTTCATGCAACGCTTCGTGTTACCAATTCGAAAAGATGCACGGTGGACGAAATCGAGACTTATAATGTGATGCCTATTAAAAATCTGAACACCATCGGTGTTCTTCTTGTCTTTTTCTATCATTCTTAATGCGTAGAGCCCTTTGTACCTAGCTCAACCAAGGCCGTTTCATGAGGTTTGATCGTCTGGGGTTTGTAGATAAACTTCCCAGTGGCCTGAATAAATTTTCAAACCAAGAGTCCAATAAAAGCCTTTAATATTAGTTTTCCTTTTATTCTTTTCTCTTCTTATTCTGTATAGCCCGTGTAGAGTATTTATCTATCTTAAAAAAAACTACAGCTGAGCACATAGAATTCTTGTGGAAACTTACGGCGATTCTCTATCGGAAACAACATGCAGAGA
Organism: Tipula vernalis; assembly: GCA_958295665.1. Taxonomy (NCBI): domain Eukaryota; kingdom Metazoa; phylum Arthropoda; class Insecta; order Diptera; family Tipulidae; genus Tipula; species Tipula vernalis. Next base: position 241,194,156 of record OY282560.1, on the reverse strand, counting down.
TTGTCTTTGGCGCTTTAAAAAAATTTGTTTTGATATTGAAGAAAAAAACGTCTTGACTCACCGATAAAGTTTGTAGTTTTTCAAATATATCCGATGATAGAAGTGAAAAACCAGACAAAGCATTATTGGCAAAAACGACTTCAATATTTTTTTTTAAAAAAGTGTCAACTTTCGATAATATTATTTAGAAATAGATTAATATACTTAAAATGCAAAAACATACTTCAATTAGAGAATTCTACTTCACATTTGAGGGTCATGATCCATTATGATTTTACGTCCTGCGCATTATAGCTTCGTGTCGAGCCGTTGCACTGACATGAAAGATACCACAACAATATTTTTTGGAAGTTGCCCGTTTCGCCCGTTTGCAAGTTGCCGGGATTCGCAGATATGCATAATATTTGAAGTCTTCAACACACTCGATTCGGTTCACTCCCTCTTCTATTTACTTTTGTTTAAGTAAAATTAACACAAAATATGTCTACACTAAAATAACCTAATCAACCAAAAAAGTAATAACAAAAATATCTTCTCATAATATACACCTGCGGGCTGTATAATTTACATTTTCGAGCAACATAATGACGATTCTAATGCTAACCAAAACAAATAAATTTTAATTTATTCCATATTCAGTAATTTTTTATTTATTCCAATTATACAGATACAAACTATTGTTCTTTAATTTTATTAAACAAACTTACAACGGAACTCTCTTCCGTTGCTCAGCTTTTCGTTGATTATCTATAAACGTTTTAAGAGTTTGTGGTTTCCGGCGATGAAGTATCGGACAATCTTTGATTAGTTGACTGCACTCTTCGAGAGATGGAAGAATATCAATTTCAGTAAGGTTACCAAATCGATTTTCTACGGCTCCTCTTTCTTCGTCAGTCCATCTTTGTCTTTTGGTTTTTCCGTACGGCGAGGCTAAAGTAGAAATAATAATTACTTAAAATTGTTAAAAATATAGGCAGAAAACTTACTACTACGTCGTTTTATTAGTCTAGGGGTAATGCTATCAGCGGAGTTGGTAGATTTAATGGAATTGTTACCTTGATTAGGCATGTTGTTTTCCATTGCGTTATTTTCATCTTCACTGTCAGAGTCACTCTCCCCTTTATTAACACCCATAGCAGTTTCTAGTAATTCCGAAATGACTGTCACATCTCTATACGGAGCCGGAACTCGATATACTTCTTTATGAACGTCCTTATGGTGGCCCATAAAATTTGCAAGATCCTGTACCTCATTTTCATTAATCCCGAGCATTGCGGTATAGGTGGCTATATGCTTACGTAGCGTAGTACCACGGAGTGATTCAGGTATTACTGCACCACAATCTTTCGAGAAAGTCCGCATAAGAGGACATGCTCGTAGATATTTTTTCGACCTCTTACTTAGCGATGGCACGCCAAAGACGTATTTGTTATCTGGGTCCACTCCTGCTTCCAACCTATATTGAAGTATTAGATCTATCCACTTTACTAATGAAGAATCGAGCAAAACTGGAACAGTGCGGTTTAGTTTTCCCCGGATCGTTACCCGTACATATCCTTTGACACGCTGTCGAGCTTTCGCTGGTAATTGCTCAAACAATTTAGGTTGCATATTTTTATAACCAGACTCTCGTCTTTCGTAGTCCGCTATTAAAAACCGTTCAATTTCCCCCGACCGACGTCTATTGAACATCTGCAGAAGTATTAAACACGCCTCAGATAGGTTTTTCCATGCAGAATAATCAAAACCATTTTTTAAACTCTCGGTGGCATTTCCGCAAATTTGCTTTACGTAGATATATAATTTTAGTATGTCTTCTTCCGTTGGCAAGACCACAGTCTTTTCTCGTTTTCTGTTTATTTGCTCTTCAGCTACTTTTTTATTGATAGCAACTGCGTAATCTTCTTCAAAAAGAATCATGAAATTTTCAACAGCTTTTTTCTTTTCATCGTCCTCTTTCTTAATGCATTCGGCAATTAGGATAACTGAAAATTTGTTTATTGACGTGCCTAGCCTTGTTGCATTTGACGGTGACTTGTATGATCCTGTGGCTGAATTGTATTGTGCGACTGTTTTTACCGCGTCCACTACAACATCATAATATTTGGGATGGAATATAGAAGACAATTCATTAATGTTTTCTGTTTTCGCCACCACTGCAAGTTTTAAGCGGCCTAGTAATCTTAAGTGACTACGAATCATCTCGTCCTGGTGTGACAAAATATATTTCTCACATAATCTGTTGCCTGCCATAATGATCAATTCATCGTACTTGATCGATCGTGTGATCTTATCATCATGCATTTGAGAAATTAACGTTTTAAGTTCTTTACTCGCACGAGAATGAACATACCTTGCCATTTGCCTGCCTTTGTTGATAATTATTCGAACACCCTTTGTATGATTCAAGTTACATTTTTTATAGTGTATTCGAATTGATCGTTTTGAAAACGAACCACGGCATTTGGTGCACACTATATAGTCTTCTGCAGTATTATGCGATTTCAGTTGTTTTTGGCGACAATTAATCACGATGCCACTATTGTACTCAGGTTGCGTATTGTGAATGAAATTTCCATTTCTTCTAATTTGTTTTATTAACTGCATTCTTGGCAGCGACTTCTCCGGATATTTCATCAAAAGTTGAACATCAGTTTCGGTTCGATGCGTTTTTAAATGGCGTGCAAATTGCGTTACCAACTTCTTACAATACAAACAAAAATCCTTTTTTATTTTTCTTTTGTTGTCACTACTCATCGACTCGGGTACTACTAAATTACGGATATCCAATGTTGGTCCAGAATATGAAATATTAGTAGACTCACAAGATATATTTTGAGTAGTCATGATGGTTGCATCAGTTTCATTAGTATCTGCGGTGAAGTCTCCATCGCTTCCTGTGGTATCATAACATCTAACCTCGATATTGGTGTCTGGAATAAGATTGCATTATTATTTAAAATTTTATATATGTATATTGTATATACTATATACCTATTCAATATTATTAGATTAGATATTACCTGTCTCATTTGTCTCATTTGGTACCGTACATGTCTCATTTGGCTCCTCACTTCCTATAGTATCCTCATGTCTAACCTCGGTAATGCTGTCTAGAATTACATTATATACATTTATATATATATTTATTTTTTTCGTTTTTTGAGCGTACTCATTGCCACTCAGCCTCAGCGGACTATTGAGACTTTACCACCTGTGCATTGTATGGCTTCATATCAGCTCGTAGCACTCGTATGAAAGGTGGGTGGGCCGATGGATTCTGCACTTCAATAGAGGGTTAAGCAATGTTTCTCATCACCCCCGATTGAAATCGATTGGTGAAAATTTTATTTACAACCTGCGCCTATTGAGATTCGAACCCGGTACCCCCGGTCCAAAAGCCCTAGCTTTCACCAATGCACCATTTGGTCTTACCTGTGGTCGATGTAGCCTCATTTGGTTGATTCGATATGCTTTTTTCGTCCACAAAAGTATTTCCTTCGCCTTCATCGATATTATTTGTATTGAGCAATATTATTTCAGCTATTCTTGGTTGTAGATCTTGTACGGTAATGATATCTGAAATATAAAGTAATAATTATGTTATTGTAATTAGCCAAACAAATTATCTATTTATACAAAAAATAATTATAAATGTATCCTACCTGTCTGCGATATAGCCTCATTTGGGTGTTGCGAAACAGTATGAAGACTTTTCTTCGTCAGTATCTCCCCACTTCTTAATTTCTGCGATATTATTTTTCCTTTAGTTGCATTTGGTTGCATTTTTGTGTCCTCTTTATCATCTTGTGCAAATTGTTTGATGACTTGCTCCAAATATTTTTTATTTGCTATTTAAAAAAATTCATAAAATTTAACTAAATGCAATTAAAATGCATTATGATTCTTACCATGTGTACGTAACAAAGTCGCAGCATACGTCGCTCCTCCTTTATATTTTACTAAATAATTATCATTATTCAGATGTTTAATTTTGTTTTTTTCAGTAATATAAAATTCTTTGCTGCAAAACTTAACTAACGCGAACATCTTTTACAGGTATCTGAAATGCTGTTGTACATGTATGTTACAATGCCAATTTATGATCGACCAATAATGGCCAATTTATTCGATTACTTTATTAAATGAATCCCTTGTATTTTATTATACACAAAATCATCGAGTTACGTTACTCGTTATTTTTATATTATTTACGTTAATATTATTAATTTAATTATTTGTGAGTATTAATTTGTTTTAATATTCTTAACTATATATTATATTTTCACTTTATCTGAAATAGGTGGTTTACCTTTTCGTTTACGAATGCGTTTGAATAATCTAAACAGTAAAGCCTTTATTCCACCTACAAATCTTTTTGCTTGCAGAAAACTAGAGCGGGATAACAATATAAATTCTCTATATGTGCGACCGGTACATCCGAATATTTTTCTTAATGATAATTTACCCTATCACCAAAGTATTTTTATGGTCGAAAGACCAAATTTGTGGTGCTTTACACATCCAACCAATTTAAAATTCGCTCACAAATGAGAATAGAAGAATGATTTAAAATTATCGGATTTCTCTTTTCGTCTTAAGGGTTTAGATATATATTAAAATGAAATATATACATATTTATTAAAATGAATCGATCATTACCCCTAGGTACCTGATGTATGGTTGCCTCACCATGGTTTGAAGCACCACGGGCCCAGTGTGGCATTGAGTGCTGAACCGAATTGGGTTCAAACATTAAATTTAAAAAAAAATGGTTTGCTCACGCTGAATCAATTTGACATTGACCATCCTATTACAGATCTCCTGTAACTCCTTTGTATGTTTGCGACAACCAAATCGCAATATCATATCGTTGTCGATTAGTACATTTCAACGCTTGCGTGTGATTTTATTTTATTAAAATAATACAATATTACACAAAGTTGATTTGGAAAGCACTAATCGACTTTTAATATTTGTTTTGGTTTGTTGTGATTGAAATATAGAAGAATGCTACATACCAAAATCAACAACAATTTCTTGTTGGTTTTGAACATACACATAAACGATTTTTTATGAAAGTTTCATTGCGTATATGTATCCGGCCAACTCAAAGGCAAATAAAAAAAATACGTTTTATATGTATGCAGTCCCAGAAAACGTAAACACGAAAAAATGATTTCATACAAATGCTATGGAAATTATTCTTTGATAAATCTTTTTTTGACTTTATTTATTTATATCTCTTAAATGTGGTAAAAAAATGAACTTTCATTCCCCTGCGTATTAACTAGGTTTATTTAGCTTTGATTTTGATAAATTGGTTTCCAATTTTAAGGTAATTTTCATTCAGAATTTTACCATTTTCCGGTATGATCTCTTTAATTTGATGCTCGTCGTATAATATATAGTGCAAAATTTGTGTGTATGCATTTACCAATCGCAAATATATTATAATACTATATAGGAAATTGGTCGACTTTCCCATAGAAAATGTGCTAATCAACATCGCATAAGTTTTTGTTGTTGTGCTCTTTGGTAAATGCATTTCAATTCCAGAAGTTAAGGCGTCGCACTAGTCGTATTTTTAAATTTACGACTATTTAATATGAAAAGCTACGACTGCGACATCTTAAGTTCAGGAACCATCTAGGCTCGCAAATTTCGTTTTATTCCCTATATAGTATTATAATATATTTGACCAATCGACAACAACAACTTATGCGATGTTGATTAGCACATTTCCCATGGGAAAGTCGACCAATTTCCTATATAGTATTATAATATATTTGTATAACCCACGCCAATGTCAAAAGACAAACAAAAAAAGACCCGCCATTTTATATAATTTATATTTAGATAATTTATAATTATTTATTTATAAACAACAAATATACGCTATTGTTTGTTTTGTTGTTTGTTATAATTTCCCTTCAAAATCGTCATGAATAGGCTGAGAAATCCAAATGCATCGCCTCCCACCTGCTCAGTGACTCTAAACAGAATTGTAACCACCTTATTCCCGCAGCAAAATGATTTGATCCCTGCCATTGATGTTTTATCGGGCTCGGAGGAAGTTCCCTTGGTATCCACAGAAGAGCTCATAGGTGCATATCAACGATTTGAGAATTCAAAAGCTCCTGGACCTGACAATATTCCGAATATTGCAATGAAAGCCGCCATCCGAGCTAGACCTGACGACTTCAGAGAAGTGTACAACTCATGTTTGAGAGAAGGGGTATTCCCGGAACGATGGAAGAGACAACGCTTGGTTCTGTTGCCAAAGGCAAACAAACCTCCAGATGATCCATCCGCATACCGACCGTTGTGCATGTTGGACACGGCTGGGAAAATATTAGAGCGCATAATGTACAATCGATTGGAGAAAGCTGTGGAAAACGCCGAAAACCTCGCCGAGCGACAGTATGGATTTAGAAAGGCTCGATCGACAATCGACGCCATCCAACACGTCGTTAAAATCGCGAAGGAAGCAACAGATGGTAGACGATGGAGGAAGGGCTCCAAAAAATACTGCGCAGTGGTCACACTGGATATCAAGAATGCGTTCAACTCGGCCAAATGGGACTGTATTCTCAATGCCCTGCATGAATTGCAAGTACCGGTGTACATAAGGAAGATCATTTCAGACTATTTTCGCAATAGAATATTAATGTATAACACAGACGATGGCGTCATGGAATACAAAGTCACGGGTGGGGTACCTCAAGGATCAGTATTGGGACCGTTGCTTTGGAACATTATGTACGATGGCGTTCTGAGGCTCAGCGTACCTGATGATGTTGAAATTGTTGGCTTCGCGGACGACGTTGCCGTTGTTGTGGTAGCGAAAACCATAGAGGAAATAATGGACGTATGTAGGCTGGTCATTATAATTATTAAAAATTGTCTAATATCATTTGGACTCCAACTGGCTGACCATAAAACCGAAGCAGTCTTAATTACTAGTATGAAGGTGATAGAAACTGTAAATATTGATGTTGGCGGAATCATAATCCCTTCGCAGTCTTCATTACGATATCTCGGTGTCGAAATTGATGCGCACATAAACTTTAAGGAGCACCTAAGGATAGTGAGCAAGAAAGCTTCCAACGTAGCTGCAGCCCTCTCCCGCATTATGCCCAACATTGGAGGGTCAAGACAAAGTCGTAGGATTCTGCTGGCAAACGTGGTAACATCCATCATGCTATATGGATCACCTGTCTGGGCTGACGCGATGGACGTTAAATCGTACAGATGCAAGTTGCAATCGGTGTACCGTCTAGGTGCATTAAGAGTAATATGCGGCTTTCGGACAATATCCGATGACGCGACACTTGTTATTGCAGGGATGATTCCCATTGAACTCCTTGCGAAGGAAAGGAAGAAATGGTATCTATATCGAGAACGAGCAGGAAGTAAAGCATCAGAGCGCCTAACAACTATGGCAGAATGGCAAAGGTGCTCGGATAGTTCGGAAAAAGGCCGGTGGACTTATCGTATGATACCATCCTTCGAAAAGTGGATAAATAGGCGGCATGGCAAAGTTAATTATTACATGACACAGTTGCTAAGTGGACATGGCTGTTTTAGTGCATACCTTTTCAGATTTAAACATGTCGACACTCCAGAATGTTCTGCCTGCAAAGGATCAGAAGAGGATGTGGAACATATTTTCTTCCAATGTCCACGGTTCGAGATAACTCGGAGAGAACTGTCGGATGTCCTCGGGCAGCGTCCAACACCTGAGAACATAGTAGAATTAATGCTTGTGTCTGAAGAAAAGTGGGATGCTGTGAGTCACACAGCAGCAATTGTACTGAAGGAGCTAAGGCGCTTAGAGCGTGCTAGGGAAGAGCATCATACTGTGACTAGATAGCGGTGGCAATCTCAATCTTAGGTTGAGACGCCGGGGAGAATAGAGAGTTTTAATGACTAGTCACCTCCATGCAAAGTAATGCCTAACGATAGTTCCGCATGGAGGATAAACGAGTGGGTGTGTGGTTTTAGATAGTAAAAATCCATCACTGTTACTGAGATGTTTGCCCATCGCAGCTTCGTTTTTTAGAAGATTTCCTCACTTTACCCATTACAAAAAAACAAAAAAACAAAAAAAAAAAACACACACACACACACACACACAGACATAAAGATTATTTTCATATGGCTACAACCAAAACCAACACTAATGTAATACTACAAGCCTGATTCAGTGATGAAGCACGCAGATACCCTCTTACATTTAATACCTTATAGTTGAAAGTGTTAGTGCGAAAATAGAATAAAAATACTCTCATCTAACCAAAGGCAATTAGTTTTTTACATTATTAAGATACCCATTTCTCCCTCCACAATTCGTTTGTTTTGTTTTATCTACAATGTGTATGTTTTTCTCACTCATTTATATAATCTGTCGATCACTAATACTTTCATGTATAAGCGCAAAATAAATTTATAATATTGGTGACAATCAGGCTTGTAGTACATTAATGTTGGTTTTGCTACAACACAAAAACATTGTTTTTTGTTGAAAATCGTCATTTCGGCTTAAATTTTGGAAAATTAACCTGAACCAATATTGTGGCAAATTTTATGAGAATCTTTCGTTCATAGTCATTTCTCGCGTAAATGATATACTTTTCAAAATATTTGCGAAAAACATGGAAAATAAAGAGATTTTTCTCAAAAACCTTAATTTCCGGTTAAATTTTGGAAAAATGACCTGGCCCGATATTGTTGCAAATTAAATTTAGAATTTTTTGGTTGATGGCTGCCTTCACGTAAATGATATAGTTTTCAAGCTATTCTCAAAAAACCAAAAATTTCCTATGGGGGCTACCACTTCCGGTTGTGCGATTTCGGCCAAAATTCACTGGGGTCTCCGAATTAATGAAAAGCTTAAATATGCAGTTTCGTCCCGATCGGACAAACTGTCTGGACTGTAGAGAGAACCAACAACATTTGGTCTGGATGCACGTACGGACTTATTAATTTCTAATTAGAATGGTTTTTGATTGTGATTGTTCCGTACATTAGCCTTAATCTTCAGAAATATCACAAAGACACAGGATTCCAAATTATTACAAGACGACATAGATAGAATCAGCGAGTGGTGCGAAGTCAACCAATTGCACCTCAATATCGAAAAATGTAAAATTATGTCCTTCCACCGGAAAAAATTACCAGAAATATGCGACTATAACATCAAAGGCACTAAAATCAAAAGAGTATATGAGACAAAAGATTTGGGCGTAACGTTTGTTGAAAATATGTCATTTAACAAACACATCGATCTAATTATTGCCAATGCTAATTCTATGTTTGGTTTTATCAGAAGATGGACCAAAGACTTAACCGATCAACGGACTTTGTTCATCTTACACTTCAGCTATATCAGATCTCACCTAGAGTATGCAGTCCAAATATGGTGCCCTTTCTATCAATCTCACATTGATAGAATTGAAAGCATTCAGAAACAAGTGTTATTGTTTATAATGAAAAGAACAGATTGAGACTACCAAGATGATCTGCCTTACCATTCAAACGTTGCTCGTCTTCCTCCATACACTACACGATCTAATAATTATAAAATCTTGACACTGGCTAATAGGCGGAAACTACTTGGTGCAACGCTCACTGCAAATGTACTCCTCGGAAAATCGCACTCATCATACATTCTTCAAAATCTTAATATTCATGCTCCTACTGCGAATCTTAGACAATACGATTTTTTAAAGCCAGAGCTTCATAGAACTAATTACGGTGAACATGAACCGATTAATGAAATGACAAAAATGTTTAACGAAGTACAAGCCTTATTTGACTTCTCTAAATCTAGCGACGACTTCAAAAGAAATCTGAAGAAATACTTTTTATAATTCTAACTTTAATTTTAGTTTATATTGTTTATCCTAAATTTGTCTGTTTTTTTTTAATTCACTATGAATTATATTATTATATTATAATAGTTGTATTTTATATTTTTGTACTTTTTCTTTTGGAATCATATGTACCCGATTCCATTCAATAATAAATAAATAAAAATAAATAAATAAATAAATAAATAATATTAATGAAACACGTACGGACGGACACACAGAGATTTTTTTAAAAACCACTTTTTTCGACTTCTCTGACATAGCGAACGGTAAATCAGCAAAAACCTCTAGGTCGAAATTTTTCATGATTACTATACTTTCTTATTACTGTGTTAAAAAAAAAGTAAAAAATGGAGTGGTGGAATTGTTGTGGCCAACACCCGGCTTTCTTTTAGCAATAACATTATTCCTGCTTAAATTTTAGAAAACCCTTACAAAAATTTAATCTTAATTACAAAAATTAGAAAAACGCCTAGGAAAGGTGCCACTTCATGGTCACAGATGTCCTCACATTTCGCATGGTTCTCCCAATATATGAAAACCTTAAGTATGAAGTTCCATCCCAACCCAATCAATCAATCCGTTTGGGCGGTTCAAGGACCAAATCAAATTTTCAATTAAAATCAGTTTCGTGCCGCGATAAGGTTCAATTCTTTATGGAGTTTAGAAATTCATCCAGTTGTGATTTCAGTGAAGTCGCGCTCCTCATATCAACCGACATTTATCAAAGAGGTACATTTATACGACGTATCGTATAGTTTTTCCGAGGATTTTTCCTAAGTTCACTAAAACCGTTACCAAATTTTAAGAGCACTTTTGAGTTGTTCTGGATCAAAACTAATAGATAAACACCACTCCATTGAAAAATCTAGGGGCCCCGGGTGTTTTATTCTATAAAATTGGCGGAGAAGTCAATTTACGACGTATCGTAATTTTGTTCATTAAAACACCCGGGGCCCCTAGACTTTCCCGATGGGATGGTATTTGGCTGTTAGCTTAGATCCAGAGGAACTTAAAAGAGTGCTTAGTATTTGGTACTCGTTTTTCTGGACTTAGGAATAATGATCGGAAAAACCATTCAATATGCAAATTGACCTATTTATCAATTTTATTTATCAAAACGCCCGGGGCCCCTAGATTTTTCCATGGGATGGTGTTTATCTGTTAGTTTAGATCCAGAGTAACTCAAAAGTGTGCTTAGTATTTGGTGCTCGTTTTACTGAACTTAGAAAAATGATCGAAAAAACCGTTCAATACGCAAATGGACCTATTTACCAATTTTATACATTAAAACACCCGGGGCCCCTATGTAGATTTTTCAATGAATTGGTGTTTATCTATTAGTTTTGATCCAGAATAACTGAAAAGTTCGCCTATAACTTGGTACTGGCTTTTATGGGCTTAGGAAAAATCCTCGGAAAAACCATATGATAAGTAAATTGACCTCTTTATAAATTTTATACAATAAAACACCCGAGACTCCTAGATTTTAAATGGGGAGGTATTTGTCTGTTAGTTTTGACTCAGGAAAACTCAAAAGTTCGCTTAGAATTTGGTAGCGGTTTTTGTGGACTTGGGAAATATGCTCGGGAAATCCATTCAATACGCGAATTGACCTCGTAATAAATTTTATAATTAAAATATTCTGATTTTTCATTGGGTTGTTGTTTATCTGGTGGTTTTTATTCATGGTATATACTATAATTTACCATGAACAAAGACAAAGACTATAAAAGGTCAATGTGTATATAAAGTAGGTTATTAGCTTTAAAGAATCGAAATTATTTTGTAGTCTCTGTTAATTTAAGAATTTAGTTGCATTATTATTTTTGTACAAAACTAGAAGCGCAGGAGCATAATATGGATATCCATCAAAAAATATTTACAAAACATGATGACCTATTTATAAATTGATTGAGCCTCAGTGGTTATTAAGTTTAATAAGAAACATTGGTGAGTATAAGTTTTCGTTTCGTAAAGTCCCTATCGCTAATACGAAATTTTGTCAAACTCTTATTCAGCCGAAACTTAACAACATTTATTAGGATATTTAATCAAGGAAATTCTGATAAGAAAATATTCTTTGGTCGTATCATTTCCCGAAAACTAACTAATCATTTTTTATCATTTACAGTTATATAAGTGTGTACTACTATCACTCCTAATGGTAGAAATTGATGTAAATATATTCAATAGAGTATGAAGAAATAACCGACATTAATTGTTTGTGCTGCGGTCGATACTTTGGTACGGAACCATCTGACCTTGTTGAGACAGTTTTTTTATAAGTAAAACATTGGTGATAAATACGCACTTTTCATTTCAAGATGTAAATTATATATTTTACTAATTGTAGTACAAGATTGGCAGTGGTTTTATATGCTTTAACTAAATACTGATAAAATTCGCAAAGTGAAAGTGTCAATTTATAAGAAACTAATATGTATACGAACTCCCTTTAGGTAAAATATGGAAATTCCCCACACTAAGTGCGTATTATGTGGTGCGTGACTACATTACAAAAACAACAAAATTACTTAAAAATACATCTTATTTATTTTATTAGTTGTATTATAATTTTATAATAATTTGCACACAAATCGTAATGCAATGGCAAGAATTACGATACCTACAATAACAGTTATGTAAGAGGCCTTTGGATCACCATTATTAACAATTCCATTCGAATTATGGGATAAGAGAGTTGGCGTTGATATTGTTTAACGGAGGCATCCATCCATTCTATTTCATTTTCATTCATTTTCAAACATACTGAATTTCGTCGATTAGATTTGAATTTTTCTCTATGATAACCAACAAACTGCCTTGAATAGGTCAGATGACATTTGGAACGTTTTTTTTTAACTAACACGGAATCCAATCATCCGGCGGCTGGAGTTCCTGGAAGAGGAAAAAAAAGAATTTTTGAAAGGTATTGCTCAATTTACAGCATGCTGAAAATCATTATGTATAACCATCACCTTTCATGCATTCACGGTGCTAATATACTCGAAGTTTATACGGCTTAATTCCAATACGTAACATTCAACCTTCGTGTATGAGATTCTTCATTGAATGCATGGTTGGTACGTTTGAACATTTTATTCGTGGATAGCTGATTAAACCAACCCGCATATTTGGTTTTACAATACAGTATTGATTTAAACATCCTGGATGAAAATTAATCATAAATTAATTGATGTAAACCCACAATGCTAGAATAATCACATTTTGGAGCACAACACATTAATTTTCCACATGTATTTATAATTCATCACGTTCACCTGTAGCTTGGATCTCGTCCTCTCCCATATTGTATTCCTTTCACACAATTGCAAATCAAAATCGGATTTATTTTCATCCATAAATAATTTTGTAGCAATTTCCTAGATTAACCTAGTTTGTAGCATTTTCGGGTTCATTCTCGGTCGCCTTGGGTATACTGATATTTAACTTCTCTTGTAACAATAAACTGCTAAACTAATTTAACATAAAAAGTAATGTTAAATAAACTGTAAAATAAACCAAATAACCATTTTAAAAAATAATTCTTACTGAAGATTTGGACGAGCAACACAAATTGTTGACATATTTTAATGTACAGCTAATTTGTAATAGTATTAGTAAGTGGCACGTGAAACGAAATTACAACACATTCGGTTATTTTAATTTCGTTTTTTTTTGCTTTACTATATCCCCATATTCTACTAATACAACTTCAGATTTTTTATACATTTTTAACAGGGTGACTGCTAAATGGAGTATAGAGAAAAAGACAATAATTTTTTAAATTGCGGTCGCAGTTCAATCAATCTATTACATTATAAAAAGATGGTTTTTTAATGCCATATATCGCAAATGGCCATGGTAGTTGCATCAATGGGACCTTACTCTAGGAACGTATGCAATAAAATGTATGTCGTCAAACTAAGCCTTAAAACTGAAGTTCGTTTTGTCGTCAAAGTATGCTTTTTTCAACTAAAAACAGTCGATTTCAAAAAATGCGTTTTTCCAGTAAAAGTGATATATATATGGTTCCAAGGCCATATATCGAAAATGTACGTGATAGTCGCATCAAGGAGGAATGCCTGAACGAATGTATGCAGGAAAAAACTATGTCGTCAAACTAGCGGATAAACATACATATATATATATATATATATATATATATATATATATATATATATATATATATATATATATATATATATATATATATATATATATATATATATATATATATATATATATATGTATGTATGTGTGTGTATGTGTGTATATGTGTATATATGTATGTACATGTATATATAATTCATATCCCAAAATAATCATGTTTCATATTTGACATGAATGGTCACTTTCTGATCACACAGACACCATTAAAATTCTTTTTTTATATACATTTTATATTTGTTACTTCTTATTATATTGTTTTTCATTATTGTATGTAATAGTATTTTATCTCAATAATTTTCACCAGTGTACAATACATATAACACAAGTTTTTTACACGGTTACGCCGGTTTTTGTAAAGAAATATTTTTAATATTTTTTAAAAATTAGACATGATCACTTGATTGAATATTTTTTATATGTTTTTACTTTTTAAACATAATTGTTTTTTTCGTGAAAAAAATTCAGTGTTTTTATGTAATTGTACGAATAATTTCATTCCTGTACTATTTTTTATTCTATACCTAATTTAATTTACATATTATAAAGATGGCATTTATCCATTTTTATCAGGTGCCGTGGCTTTTATCACTGTATATTATAGTTTAAAAAAAATGAAGAGCCATCACTCCGAGCTGTGTATAACTATGCTAATTCGATGCAAAAAAAAAAAAAAAAAAAAATTAAACCGGAACAAATTAAACCTGTATTTCAACAGAATGTGCAAAAAACTAAATATCATACCCAATTATATCAAAGTCAATATAAACAACAAATCTCCTGTTGCGCAATCAGTGAAAAATAAATGTGAAAAAATATGGTTGTCCAAAACCATCAGTAACTTATACACGAAAATTGATATGTTAACTGTAAAAACATATAATGCACAGTTGTATTTATCCAAAGTATTCCATTATTTGGATTACATAAACATCATCAAACATGTTGAAACCACAACTGACAAAAACATGAATACAAAACGACGTAACTTACGGAAGAAACTTAAAAAGTTAAAAACGATACAACGTACTGTGTGCATTAAAAAGTTAAAAACGATACAACGTACTGTGTGCATTATCCCTGAAAATATTATTAGACACAAATTTTTCGAGCGTATACACAACCTAACTGATATAAACTTACATGCAGAAGAAGAGGGAATATTGAAAAAAGGTCTCAAACACAACCTAAAGCCTACGAACAACAAAAAGCAATACATTAAACATTTATTGGAAATTGAAAACGCAATAGTCAGAACAAACAAAGAACATCAAGATGATATTAGAACTTTGGTAATTAATGAAATGGCTAAAAACCACAATACAACAAGTAAGCAGAAACATGACACAATGACGCCCGTGATCATTAATAACATTAAAAATAAGTTATCTGACAACGACGCGTTAATTACCAAAGCTGACAAAGGCAATACTGTCGTAATAATGTATCGAGCTGCGTATGATCAAAAAATCAATGAATATATCACCAGCAACAACATCATCAGAGCTACAAACGACCCTACTAGAATTTACCTTAAAGAAATCAACAAAGTAATCAATAAATCTACTTCCATTCTCAATAATCATCAAATTTTTTACAACAAAATGATCAAGCCGTCTGCTCCTATAATAACGGGATTACCTAAAATACATAAAGAAAACATACCCATTCGCCCGTTAATTAATTTCACCACTTCACCGTCATATAAAATAGCTAAATTTCTTAATAGTTGGCTAACACGTAACATCAAGTTGGAAAACGATATGTCTGTCAAAAACAATATGGAACTAGTGGACAAAATACAATCCATCATCATTCCACACGGGGCTAAACTAGCTTCCTTCGATGTCACAAATATGTACACGAATATACCGGTCACGGAGACGATCGCCATCATCCGTAACGTATTATTAAAAAATCATTTCGATAACAGAATAATTTTAGAGGTTATTGAGTTACTGGAAGTAATAACAAAACAAAATTACTTTCAACACAACAGCTCATTTTATATACAAATGGATGGCCTACCAATGGGAAGCCCACTATCGGGTACACTGGCAAACATTTATTTAAATTATTTTGAGCAGACATTCATCAACAACGAATGCAATCCCTTAAGCAAAAACATCTTATACTGGTACAGGTATGTCGACGATATATTATTATTGTTCAAAGGCACACACAGACAACTGGGCAGTCTACTCAATTACATCAACAACATACACAGAAATATTAAATTCACTCTTGAAATTGAAACCAACAAAACAATTAACTTCCTTGATTTAACAATTTCCAACACAGATAATAAACACAATTTCAAGATCTACCGTAAGCCTACACAAACAGACCACACCATTCACAATTCTTCAGATCATCCACCACAATTTAAAATAGCAGCATACAAACACATGTTACATAGACTCAACAATATCCCGATGAGTATTGAAAATTACAATGAAGAATTCAACACAATACGTCATATCGCTACACAAAATGGATTCAGTATTACTTTAATCAACCGACTTAATGTTAAAATAGTAAACAAAATACAATTACGTAACTTAACTTCTTTCTACACAGATAGCGATCACAACAACAAAAACTATATCCCAGTTGAATACAACTCTAACACCAGCTACGTAATGCAGAAAATTTTCAATACATTTAACTACACCCTCGCATACACAACTAAACACAAGATACAACAGAAACTACAATCACATAACAACAACAAATATGATTGTGGCATTTACAAATTAATATGCAACGACTGTCCTAAGTTTTACATTGGGCAAACTGGCCGATCGTTTGCAACGCGTTTTTCCGAGCACACACACGAAATAAGGAATACACACACTGGAACTTTTCAAACCAAGAATATCAGATCCAATTTCTCTCTCCATATTATTAATGAAAAACACACATACACTGACATAAACAACAATTTGAAAATTTTACACAAACTACCTAAAGGCAATAATATGAACCGTTTAGAAGAGTTGGAAATTTACAGACATCGCAACAATCCACTACTACTCAACGACAAAATCAATTCCAAAACAAACAAAATTTATGATTTAATACTAAACAATGGATACAATGGATAGAATGGCCGCACTACGTCATGTACTTAACAATAAATAATCATATAATTTTATTATTTTTTATTTTTTTTTTTTTTTTTTTTCCTATTTTATATATTTTTGACATTGAATTTAGTGTAGTAATGGGATCTGATGAAGGAACAAATTTCCGAAACTAGTCTCCATAGTAAATAAATTTTTTAAAATTATTAAAATTATCACTATAAGATATTTTACTACCAATTTGTGTTTTTTTAGAATCGTATAAATTAGAAAATTTTATTTTGCTTGTTTTTTTGTGCTTGTAATTAAAAAAAAAAAAAAAAAAAAAAAAAAAAAAATTTTTTAACCATATATTGTTATATAAAAAACATTAATAAATTGTAAAATTTTTAAAAAACCACCGTTTTTTAAACTAATTTAATTGCTTTTTTATATAAAAAAATTTTTTATTAAGGTATGCCACAACCAAAGTTAAGTTTTTAGTATTAAGTGATAAATTGTTTTTTGTAATTTTTAGTTTAAAAATAAGTCCACAGAAGATGACTAACAAGTCGAAATATTTGGGCAAAAATTAAAATTAATAATAATAATAATAATATATAATTAATAAAGTAAATTGTCTATCAAAAGCTTATTAATATAAATAAATTACATATTAAAACAGACAAATTAAGCATTAATATCGATTAAATAAAATACAAAAACTTATGGTTTTAATATGTTTTTTTCTAATAAAAACTCTTTTATATTTTCTCTATTTTGCTGCCCTTTTAAACGAATAGAAGCATCATCATATTCTACATTAACAGATGAATTGATATCACATTCCGTAACATTTGTGTCAGCAAACCAATCATTTACATCATTCAAAATTTTTGCCAAGTTATGTAACACTATATAGGCTACAATTACAGCGGGACGTTTATTGTGCGCTATCCGAAGTTTGTACCCTACAATCGGAAATCGCTTTTTAAGTTGACCGAAGCATCTTTCGACAATAATTCGCTCTCTAGAGTGTAATTAATTAAAACTTTGTACGTTATTATTGGCAAAACCTTTTCTATTTATGTATTCATCAGCAAATTCAACTGGTTTCAAGATCTCAATATGGGTGCAATCTAGTGCCCCAATAACGTTGGGAATCTTAAATTTTCCCATCCAAAGTTCTTTTGCAGAAATAATTTCACGATCTGCTTTCGGAAATGTAATAAAATCTTGTGATTTTGCAATCACTTTTTCCAGCATTTGAGAAAATATTTTGCAAACTGAGGTTCTATGAACCCCTCTTCTTCACCAATTCCTTCTTGAAACCCTGGATCACTCAAACACCTTAAAAATATTTCCATTTTTTGTTTTTCTCTTATTTTACCACCCCGCTCTTCATGTTCTTCTTCTCTTTACGTCGCATAATTTTTGGACATTTTTGCTAGTAAACCGATAAATATTTTTATAATTGTGGAAAAAATTAATTTTGCGTGGCCGATAAAATTTAGTTTTTCTTAAATTTAACCGAACTCTTAATAAATTTGTCATTTTGTTGACTAAAAGTTGCTTTTTACTTTACTTTAACTTTTTAAGTAGAGAATTGTCATTAGAAAGTAGAAGATGGTTTTTATTCACATAGTTTTAAGTTAGGTTAGGTTAGGTTGGAGTGGCTGCTTACGCACACTTACACCGGTGACGGTCTATTGTGATACCACGGGATGTGGTATCACAATGGACCCCTTTTACCCCTATTGGAACCATTTCGAGCTACTTATGTAGCGTAAGACGTCCCGCACTTTAATGTTTTCGAGATCCGAGAGGCAGTCCATCCTGAACTTACGTAAGTGTTTGTGCCTTCTGAGAGCCAATGCTGGACACGAGCAAAGGAAGTAGACCAACGTCTCTTCCTCCTCTTCGTCCAAGCAGCTTCTGCAGAAGTCATTAGCCTCCAGACCCAGCCTTCTTGCATGTTCTCCAAAAAGGCAGTGTCCCGTGAGAATTCCTACGACCGTTCTTAATTCACGTCTTCGTAAGGATATTAATGCCCTAGTGCGCCCCAAGTCCAGCTTTGGCCAAACTTGTCTTGCAACTCTACAGGTGAGGGCGTTAGACCACCTTTCCCCCGCTGAGGATAGCGCCTGCTTCCCAAGTGCTTGTCTCAGCGCTGTGATAGGCCTCCCCAGACTTGCCCTTTCCGGTTGCAGCTGGAGAGTCGTACCATGCCTAGCAAGTTCATCTGCCCTGCAGTTCCCCATGACGCCCGAGTGACCTGGGACCCAGACTACCTGGATGTTGAAATGCTCACCCATCTCATTTAGAGATGAGTGACAACTCAACGCCACCCGTGACGCCAAAGACACCGATTCTAACGACCGGATCGCCGCTTGACTGTCCACATAGATTGTGATATCGTCTGAGGATAACACATTATGCTTCAACCACGTCATGACCTCCTCAATCGCTACGACTTCAGCTTGGTACACGCTACAATAATCAGGAAGACGAATAGAAATATTTACATTTAATTTGTCACAGAATACTCCAGCTCCTACTTTGCCGTCTAGCTTGGAGCCATCTGTGAAGAATTGCAACGCTTCGGTTTCCGATAACGGTCTATCCCTCCAGGATTCCCTTGAAGGGAAGGAGGTCCGAAATCGCTTCTCGAAGCGTAGAGTAGGTTTAATGTAGTCAAGATTCGCCAACTCATCCTTCAACGATCTGACGATAGTAGAGTGTCCTATAGTAAGACACCTCCACTGAGAGACGGCTGCAAGTCGTACAGCCGTATTTGCCGCCATCTGTTTGCCAAAAATGTCGACCGGAAGAAGGTGCAACATAACCTCTAAGGCACGTGTCGGTGTCGACCTCAATGCCCCGCTAACAAGCATACAGGCCGTTCTGTGCACTCTCTCAGTTTTAAGTAAGTACTAGAAAATTTTTAGTTTAATCAGTAGATACTTGGTAAAAATATGCAAATAAGTTTTATTCACTTATTCGGTAGTATTTACTTGAAAAAAGTATTTACTTTTTTTTATTCACTCCACCCAAGAGAATGCAAAAGACACAAAAACGAATGCCTTGTATAAATCAAGTAAATTTTATCTCGATTTTCTTAGCATCTCGAATTTCAATTCGATGAAAGAAACTGCAGTTATTAACCAAAAACCAATGAATATGTTTAACCGTCCATAATTTTTAAGAGAAATATTAAAAGATTTTATTCCGTTTTTACCACTTTGGACTCCAATACTAAGTCATCCAGAAAAACAATACTTACCCATCACACGTTTTGCTAATGCTGCAATCGAAAGTTATTTCGGGGAAATAAAATGCAACATTGACAAAAATGCAGTCAACAGAGTGAAACCATCTCTTAAAGTGGCAAGATTCCTAAATTTCACAAGAAGTTCCATTAATAAAAAAAAAATATATGAAATACTTAACGAATTCACAAGAACTGGATTACTTACTAACAAAAAGAAGTGAATCCAAAAGAATCCTAAATTAGATGATAAAAACGAAATAGATCCAATTGAAAACTGGCGACATTCAACTGAAAATTGTGCTATGAAGCACTTTTCTAATTCAGACTGTGTCCAAATCCTGTGATAAATATTTTTAGTACTGATTTTTGTAATTTAATTGAAAAAACCGCACACACCGAAATTATCACTATCAAATTCTACATAAAAAATATCTAATAAAAAATATATAAAAATAGATACTAAGTAAATCACTTTTTAACTAACAGATTCCGCAACTCTGTCTATAAAAATAGTTCCCATCAATTCCATTTCCGATCAATTAGGCACTGTTTACAATAAAAGGCAAGGAAATATTAAAAATGAACTACAAATTTGTTTTGTAGAAAATTCATTTGTTTGCATGAACATTGTTTATTTTACACCCACATTGAATTAAACAAATCAGTGTAAAAGTACGTGTTTAGGCATCTAAACAATGCAAATTTCTCGTTCAAAAATATCCGAATAAAGAATTGTATAACATTATAATACAGTTTTTAGGTTTAAAAATGGATATCGATAATAATATATGTGTAAAAACTTAACTTAACTTGTTTACTTTTGGGAATTAGAAAATAATTTTAGATCAGCCCCGTATTTTTGATATTACATTCTACTTCGAACGAACGTTTTTTTTTTGTTTTGTGTTTATTTGTCATTATGGTATACATATGTACACATAAACTTTCAAATTAAGTGATTTAACGGCAAGTATTACCACTGATTACTAGTGTTTATTCAATGCAATTATTGTTGCAAATTTGTCAAGGAAATACGCTTAAGAAGCATTATTGTAAGTCATACCCCTCGGATAGCCTTGTGATGTTGTTTAAAAGAAACGTTATTCGTTTAACGAAATTTCATTTTCGACGTGTAAAATATTTATTTTGTTGAGGAATTTGAACTCTCCGCATAATTTGCGATAACCAAATTGGTCGTTTACCTCCCCGAAACGCTTAAATTTCTTAAAACTCTTTGCTTTACGATTTGCGATATTTTTAAGCGATGATGAACCAAGGCTCAGCATACGTGGAATCAACAAATAATTTTAGAACAACTAATTCAAACAACTCACAACAATATTATAAAATTCGGAGACAACTGCCGAAATATTCAGAGATTTAAATAGAGTTGTCCAATCTGCATTATACTTTTTCATTTCCACCTCGGACTGTTGTACAATACACATCGAAATTAAATAATTTAAAATTGCAATAAATCATTACAATACTTTAATTTAAAATAATAATAAATTCATAATAAGTATGTACATTTTTTGTGATTTCATCCGTAATTTGTGTCATTTCAGTATTGTGTAATTTAAAATATTTTTTTTTGTAATTTTTTTTTTAGAAGTACTTTGATAGACAGTAAAGTTATTAGTGCTTTTTGAAAGTTAGTAATGTTAGTGTTTTGTATGCGTTTCATTCATTAGCTTAAAACTATAGTTTTGCTACTAATAAGTGTATATGAGTCGACCGGATGCAAACCCTGCCATCCGCAATTTTTTTTTTTTGTTGAGATTTTGATATCCCTGGATTCTTCTCGACTTCAACTACAAGAATATTAATACAATGGGTTGCAAAACCCTTCCTAAAATCTCAGTCGGGTGCAAAACCAGCTTCATTTTATGTTTGATGAAGTTGGCAACCATGAGAAAATATAACAGAAAAAACAGCCGTTATATGTTTTGCTGGTTATGCTTTCCTAATGTTATTTTGAGCTGTTTTGTTTGATCGATAAGTCGTGCGTATCTGATTGTTTTAAAGTTTTATTATTTTAAGTGTATAGAATTCCATAAAGGTAAAACCTAGTGTGTGTGTGAAAAGCAGAAAAATGGAAATTGATGACAATATTGAAATTGTTATACTACCAGGAGAGCATAGGAGAAGAATTTCCTGTTGAGCCACAACAAAGTGAGGAAGATAACGTAGTTAAGATTCAGAAAACTACCTCTACTATGTTCAGAAAGAGAATATGTCTACCTGAACAACGGAAGAGAAATATTGCAAAGAAATCAAGGTAAGTTCTGTGTTATAGACTGATTAACTTGTTGTTTACGAAAGTGTATTTAAAACTATCTGAATACTATCTACTATATTTTATTTTTCTGTTCTAGATATCAACCAAAAAAAATTTCCTGATATGCCACAATGCAAACACTCTGGCAAGACATTCAAATGCAATAATTTATCCATGCAGGATATTCGGAGGGCCCATTAAAAATTGTATGAGCGACCAAATCGGGAATCCCAAAATAACTTTATTCTCCAACACATCACTGTAAGCTCATCCAAACGTTCTGCCTCCAAGAAGAAACTTATGACAAAGTTCTACCTTCCTATGCGTCGGGATAGCAAAACCGCGAATGTTCGGGTATTCCGAGGAGCATTTCTTTCGATTTTGCAGGTTGGAAGGTATAGAGTACACAGACTTTGTGATGAATTTTTTAAAACTGATTTAGCCCCTCTGGGTGCGAGTTTACGACCTTTTTCTGAAGAAAAATTTTCAGCAGATTTGAAGTGAAGTTAGTCGCGTTATTGAAGTTTTTTGTACTTATTAGTTGGTATATAAATGATTTGCTCAATTTTTTCAAGTCAAAAAAGGTAAATAAAAGAAATTCATTATATTATAATTTCTATGCGACCATAATAAAAAAGTGCAAATTTAATTATTTTGTGAGTATAATTAGTGATAATTTAATTACAGTTATATTATTCTTTAACTTATTAATTTTTTTTGTGTATTAGCTAAATACTTTTTATTTATAATTGTTTCATAATATTTAAATTAAATTTTTTGTCGTTAATTTTGTTGTTGTTATTTTTTTCATATTTTCTTGTGTTAACGATTTTTATTCATTTTGGAAATTTAAATATTTACAATTTTTATTGATTTTTTTTTTAAATATTTTACCGCGATTATTTTACAAATTTGCACATTTTCGATTATGGTGTGGCCATGTCTTCGTTAAGACAAATTATAATTAACGGTTTGGTTGAGCAAAATAAGGCTCTTAGTGCGCTCGCTTTGTTATTGGTACAAAGGTCGCGGAGACCTCGCCGCCGGTTCAATATAAACCCAATAAATATGAACAGAGGAATGCAAGGGTTTTACCAAAATCTTGTTATGGAGATGAGGTTAAACGATGTGGAATCATTTTTTAATTTTCATCGGATGTCACCGCAACTCTTTGACGAGTTGTTAAGTATTGTTGGGCCTGAAATCCACTCTTTCAATATCTGCGGGAGAAAGATTATCCCTTACTCTCAGGTAATTATATAAATATATTAATATTTGTTGTTATATAATATATTTATTTATTTTAATTTTAGATATCTTGCTAGTGGGGACAGTATGGTGTCTATTGGAAAGTATGGTTTCCGTATTGGGAAAGCAACAACAACCATAATTATTCGGGATACATGCCAAAAAATATGGAATATTATGCAGCAGCGTGTTTTCCCAAATTTTTCTCAAGAATTTTGGACAGACACTGCTGCCGAATTTGCCAATAAATGGAATTTTCCACATTGTATGGGTGCAATGGATGGAAAACATGTTGTAGTTCAGGTAAATAAATTATATTATTTTTAAAATATATTCACTTACATATATTATTTTTAAATAAGTTATTTATAAAATTATTAGCAGATAAAATATAAATATTTTCGTTTTTTATTACAAATTCTTATGACGGACCAGGTATATTTACGTTTGTGCACATTTTTTAATTGTGTTTTATTATGTGTTTATTAATAAAAAATATAAATCTCATCATATTGATTACAGGCATTTTCTCACTCTGGAACAGTATATCGCAACTACAAAAATAGTTTCAGCGTTGTATTATTTGCAGTTTGCGATGCAAACTACAAATTTATTTCTGTAGTTGTGGGGCCAAGTGGACATATGGGTGATATTACGGTATTCCGTAACAGCCATTTTGGAAAATCGTTGGTAGATGGTGGTGCTAATCTATTTATTCCAGATCCAACAAACTTACCGGGATCATCCATTATAGCTCCATATGTAATAGTTGGAGATGAAGCATTTCCGTTGCTGCTAAACCTAATGAGACCGTATCCAGGTCGAAATACATCTGTGCTACCTACGGACAAAAATGTATATAATTATCGTCTTTCTCGAGCCAGGAGGGTGGTTGAGAATGCGTTTGGGATCCTTGCTAGCAAATGGCGGATATATAGGCGACCAATATTGGCAAGCAAAATAACTGTCCGTGCTATAATCAATGCAACTGTTATTTTGCACAACTGGCTGAGGGACAAACAAGGCTCCGACTATGTAACACAAGATTTGGTGGACAGTGAAGTAGATGGTCATTTCCGTCCTGGCAGATGGCGCGAAGAAGACACTAATGGGATGGTTAACATTTCGCGTATTGGGTCAAATCGCACTACACAAAATGCAACTCATATTCGGGACCAATTCAAATTTTATTTTTCAAATATTAATACTCTTCCTTGGCAAAATTATTCCATTTATTAAAAAACAATTTTGGTTGAGGATTATGCCTATTGGGGAAACCTCTTTGGGTGATGTGGAAACGGATATATTGTTTTAAATTAATCTTTAAATTTAAAAAAAAATATAAAACCAAAATTGAGAATTATATTTCTTAAATAGAAAATTTTAGTAAGATTAAAAATTACAAAGTACATTTGTTAATGCAGCTGCTGTTTGGTTCGAATATTCACTATTTTTTTCGTTATTTTTTTTATTTACGTTAACATAGTATAATAAATTTTATATTTTTTTGTTAAACAATTTTGTTTATATCTTGTTTGTTTAGCAAAAAAATATAAAATTTAAAGATTAATTTAAAACAATATATCCGTTTCCACATCACCCAAAGAGGTAGGATAATTGATGCGTTTTTTTTATAGAGGTTTCCCCAATAGGCATAATCCTCAAAAAGCAACAACGATAAAACAAAAACGAGTAACACAAATATGTAAGAATTCAAAAGTTAAAATAAAATAAAGTGTAAACAATTATTTACAATGTTTCTCAATAATAAAAAAAAAGCTAACCGACCAAACGGCGCAGTGGTTAAAGCTGCGGCGGTTGGATCGAGAGGTACCGGGTTCGAATCCCTATAGGGGCGGGACGCAAAAGGGATTTTTCATCATCTGATTAGGATCGGTGATGAAGATGAACACATCTATGACCCGCTCCTCAGTGCGGAATCCATGGGCCGACCCACCTGTCATGTCAGCACTATAGGTTGGCATGAAGCAATGCAATGTGCAGGTGGTTTAAACGAAAACGTGTCTGATTATGGCTATCTTGTGACGATTATGGCTATCATACAACAAGTTCACATTATGAACAGCATGATGCTCGTCGCAGCCAATGATTTTATTACAATTATTTATTGTGGACATCGAAACATGTTTGTACATCAACGCACAAATGCATGCACTGATCTGGTAAAAACAAGCACGTCCGAGAGATATAGCATACGACGCGTGGTTTAGTGATTGACGAATAAAATGAACAACAACACAATTACATACACACGGCCCGCCGACAATAATGAATGATGATGATTATGACCAGCCAGAAACGACATTTCTTGATGATTATGGGTCATAAATAGAATACACAATAATGAAAATGATTTATGACACACAATAAAGGAAATTTCGGGAGCAGTATTGAATTGATATATAAACACGACCGATGGCAAACAGAGAACAGTTTTTGGTTTACTTTAAATCGTGTAACAAGTGGAATAAATCTTCTATATTATTAAACGAGCAATAATTGCGGGTATGTATATATGTCCGCACGAAAAACTACTTCGAGACCGATTTCGTTGACGTAAAATGGCTATATGATGTCTTTTTGCATGAAAATGCGATTGAGTCTGGTCTCAAGTCTGGGAAAACTCTGTAAAGCCTTCAAATCTGGAAAAATTATCCAAATTTTACAGCGCCATCTCTAAAATGGTCAATTGTATATCGCTCATTTGCTACCACAATGGCATAACTCAAAATCGGTCGTTTTTGACTTATTTATAGAGAAATATCGGCTTTTTAATATAGTTAAAACTGATATAACGACACACCTAAAGCTATAAAGCTCACTACAAGACAAACGGAAATGTCTCTCAAATTATAACATTTGTTATTTTTAAATCGTGTCATTGTTGCAGCAAATGAGCGATATGTATTGTGTATTTTTTTTTATAGAAAAGAATGTTTGATGATTTTTTTAAATAGTACAGCTGCGTAGTTAGCAGCATACGGAGTTGGGATGTATTTAATTTTTTTTTTATGATTTTTTTTTCATCCATTTTTCAAAAATCACGACAAAAAAAAAAAAAATAAATTAATGTTGGATGATCAGCATATTTTTTTTAGTCTTTTCCCGACGAATTTTCCGAGTGGAAATTCGCGATTTTCTCGCATTTTCCGTGATTTTTCCGATATGATGTAAAAGGAAATTATTCTTAGAATATTGTTCTTCATCTGTATACCAAATTACAGAAAGATCTGACAAATTTTATCTTTCTCTATGTTGATACGTCACATTGTGTAAATCTATTTACATATTATATAATTTAGTAGAATTGTAACGAAATGTGAAGCCAAATGCTTCCGGATTGTAATAAAACCAAAAAAAAAATTATTGTTTTTGGCTCAGGTGCAATCCATTTCGTTATAGAAATATGTTTTTATCTATATGAATAGTCGTCTATCACGGTCATTTACTTGCTTGGCTTAAGCTCGACGTCTGGGAGTGGGATTTGATAGTATTCATAATAGATCTTGCTAGACCGTTGTACGAAGAAACAAAAATACACAGGAAGGAAAACACAAACTGATTCAGTATGCCAAAACGTTAATCAAGCCTCGTCATTTTACAACAAATACTATTAAATTTATCTACTCATGTTTAATTTGACTTGGATTATCACAATTGGGGAATGTTTCATGTCTATTCTAGATTACAATAAATTTATATTTTTTTAGAATTTCAAAAAAATTAAATTTAATTAATTAAGATATTCAGAAATTAAAGTGAACATTTAAGAAATGTAATGCAAAACAAAAAAAAAATTCATTTGAAATTAACAAAAAAAATTGAAAATTAATTAAAGAAAAATTCAAAAACAAAAATTTTGAATAAAAAAAATCAAAAGTTATAATACACAAAACAAAATTAATATCTACAACTGTAGTTCATTGATGAACGTTGAGTGATGAATTTATGATACTTCACACGAAATTTTGTTTGATCAAGGTAATTTTAAGTCATTAATTTGATCCATGTATAACTGGTGATAATACTTTCTATAATTGTGCTAATTCTGGTTTCTCATTAAATTAGTATCAAGCATTAGTCACATAGAATTTTGAGCCTCAGATATGGATGAATACGTTAGCATTGGAACCATGAGTTGGATTTAAATAACGAATTGTAGAACGTTATATGGTGGACTCATGAAACGAAATGAAAATACATATTACCGTTAATAAAATAACACTTACGCATTTACTGCTATGATCAGGTGTATGTACATCAGTTAACGTGATGATTTATTCACTACCATGAATGAAATGTTACAATTTAAAACACTAGATTATAATTAATGTTTTAAATATTTTTATTGTTTTTATGTTGTTTTGTTGTTTTTATTTATTCATTTACACAATAATAATTGGCAATATATTTATATATTTAAATTACAACAGTCAATCAGTAACCGTTTTTTTTTCTCACATTTACGTTAGATATACAAAAAAAAAAATTTATTGTCCAAAATTCGTGAACACCTCATACATAATTTTTAGTATGGTCACGTTTTTTTTTATTTCTTTTTCTTAAAGATATTTATACTATGCACAATTATTTTATTGAATTATTTTATTGAATTATTTTATAGGTAATTTTATTTTGGTTTTATTATTATTTTTAGCAACTTAACTTAACTTAACACAATAGAAATCGATACACAGTTCATATTAATATATTTTTTTTTTCTCGGTTTTAAATGACTTCAAGTCAGTCAGCACAACCTTTCAGAAAAAAACCCAAAACTAGAATCACCTTTTTTCTTTTTCAATTTTGTTCAGCTTTTTTAGACTCAGCCATAAGCGGGGGGGAAAAAAAAAATTACATTTCGAAGATCATAAACCACTACCAAAAAAAAATTCGATAAAGATGAAACGAAGTTAGGTACACTGAAAGTCAACATTGTGGTGGTCATGTTGTATATAACAAAAAAAAATTGTCTGTTAAATTTCCGCTTAAGGGAGGTATAAATGTGAAAGTCAATATTGAACACATAAAACAAAATGGGACACCCAAAGGGCGTAACAATCGTGGGGACGACTCACCCCTGTTGATGGGTCTCAAAAGCCGGGCAAAAATTATTATAGAGCAATTGAAAAAGGAAAATTACAATTCAAATTTTAATATCTTTGAAATGATATATTCCTAGGCTCTTTCCATTTTCATTGCCCAGTTCACAAGCAACTTTTCCCACGAGTTGAATAACAACGGCCTTAATAAATTTAGGTGCAAGTTTGGCAGCATATTGTTCGGAAGATTTGCTTTGCTTGAAATTTTTAACGAAAACCGTCTGTCCTATCATGATTTTGGGATAACGCGTTCTTAAATTGTATCTAATTTTACTGTTCTCAGCAGACTTGGTTAGATTATCTTGAACGTTTTTATAGACTTTAAATAGATACTCTGGTTTATCTTCACTATGCAGATAATTTCCACCAAATGCGGAAGCGTTCCGCAGCAATTCATACAGCGAACCATGAAGAACGGCATGCTGACCAAAGACCAGAAAATGCGGAGAGTATTTAGAGGTCTCATGAAATGTATTGCGAAGGGCATGGGTGATGGCAGAAAGATTTGAATCCCATAAGCGTTGATCAGATTTAATATAAGCTCGTAAGGATGCCAACAGAGTTCGATTAACGCGCTCGGAGGCATTTCCCTGAGGCGAATATTTGGCCGTAAACATATGCCTGACACCATACTTTTTGCATAAAGTTTGTAAAAGTACTGATTCGAACAGTCTACCGTTGTCCGTAAGAATGACTTCAGGGACTCCAAACATCAGAAATATCTCGCCTTCAAGGAAATCACACACTTCTTTAGCAGTGGCTT
This sequence comes from Tipula vernalis, assembly GCA_958295665.1. Classification (NCBI taxonomy): domain Eukaryota; kingdom Metazoa; phylum Arthropoda; class Insecta; order Diptera; family Tipulidae; genus Tipula; species Tipula vernalis. The sequence continues at coordinate 241,164,357 of OY282560.1, read as the reverse complement.
GTCTAACTGGTCGGGTGATCACAAATTTTGACAAATGGTCAAGAGCAATCAGAATACCAGTATTGCCTTTTTTGTGCGAGGATACGGCCCCAAGAAGTCCAAATATATCCTCTGAAAGGGTCTAAATGTCATAGGTAAAGAACCGAGGGGAGGTTTGCAAATTTGATTTGGCGGTTTATTGATTTTACACTTAATGCATGCATTAATAAACCGTTTTACGTCTGAACGAATCGTGGGCCAATAATAATAACGCTGAATGAATTCGATAGTTTTACTAATCCCCAGATGAGCGGCAGTTGGAGGGCAATGAGCGGATTGAAGTAGAGCTGATCGAAGCGATTCTGGAACAAGCAATTTGTAAGATGGAATATCCGGAAGACTATTTTTGTGCGCGTAAGGCTGGATGTAAATTAAATTTTGATATGTGAAAAGGTTAATATGATTTTTAGACTGTTGAATGGAATCTGCTAATTGTCGGTAAATAGGATCAGTGAAAGCTGAAGAAGTGAGGTCCACATGCATTGGAGAATCAGAAAAAGGGTACTGAAAAACATCAAGGGATTCGATTTCGATACGTGATAGGGCATCGGGCACAGCATTTTGAGTTCCCTTTCGAAATTCAATTTCAAAATCGTACCCTTGAAGCTTCAAGGACCATCGTGCCAGTCTTCCCGACACATCTTTAAGAGACATGAGCCACTTTAAGCTGGCATGGTCTGTTATCACGGTGAATGGTAGGCCCGCTACGTACACTCTAAACTTTTTGATTGCTTCAATTGCGGCCAGACATTCTTGCTCTGTAACCGAGTAATTCCGTTGAGCTGCATTAAGCTTTCTGGACATATAGGCTATGTGTCTATCATGCCCCTCAGCATCGCGTTGGAACAAGACCGCTCCTATACCCGTAGAACTGGCATCGCATTGGATGTAAAACCGAGCGTTAAAGTTGGGAGTAGTAAGAACTGGAGCGGAACAGAGAGCATGTTTTAACATAATAAATGCAGTTTCAGCTTCGGAAGACCAAACAAATTTATGGTTCTTCTTTAAAAGAGAAGAGAGAGGTGCCGACAATGCAGAGTACCCGTCAATAAAATGTCGATACCATCCCGTGACGCCTAAAAATCGTCGCATTTGTCTGATGTTTGTTGGCCGAGGAAATTTTAGAATGGCCTCGACCTTGCCCGGATCAGGTTCCAATCCTCGCTCACCAACTACATAACCCAGATATCTGATCTCCTTTAGCAGAAACTTACTTTTCTGAACATTTATCGTTAGCCCAGCTTTTGTCAGCCTTTGGGCGCCACTGTAACGAAATGTGAAGCCAAATGCTTCCGGATTGTAATAAAACCAAAAAAAAAATTATTGTTTTTGGCTCAGGTGCAATCCATTTCGTTATAGAAATATGTTTTTATCTATATGAATAGTCGTCTATCACGGTCATTTACTTGCTTGGCTTAAGCTCGACGGCTGGGAGTGGGATTTGATAGTATTCATAATAGATCTTGCTAGACCGTTGTACGAAGAAACAAAAATACACAGGAAGGAAAACACAAACTGATTCAGTATGCCAAAACGTTAATCAAGCCTCGTCATTTTACAACAAATACTATTAAATTTATCTACTCATGTTTAATTTGACTTGGATTATCACAATTGGGGAATGTTTCATGTCTATTCTAGATTACAATAAATTTATATTTTTTTAGAATTTCAAAAAAATTAAATTTAATTAATTAAGATATTCAGAAATTAAAGTGAACATTTAAGAAATGTAATGCAAAACAAAAAAAAAATTCATTTGAAATTAACAAAAAAAATTGAAAATTAATTAAAGAAAAATTCAAAAACAAAAATTTTGAATAAAAAAAATCAAAAGTGATAATACACAAAACAAAATTAATATCTACAACTGTAGTTCATTGATGAACGTTGAGTGATGAATTTATGATACTTCACACGAAATTTTGTTTGGTCAAGGTAATTTTAAGTCATTAATTTGATCCATGTATAACTGGTGATAATACTTTCTATAATTGTGCTAATTCTGGTTTCTCATTAAATTAGTATCAAGCATTAGTCACATAGAATTTTGAGCCTCAGATATGGATGAATACGTTAGCATTGGAACCATGAGTTGGATTTTAATAACGAATTGTAGAACGTTATATGGTGGACTCATGAAACGAAATGAAAATACATATTACCGTTAATAAAATAACACTTACGCATTTACTGCTATGATCAGGTGTATGTACATCAGTTAACGTGATGATTTATTCACTACCATGAATGAAATGTTACAATTTAAAACACTAGATTATAATTAATGTTTTAAATATTTTTATTGTTGTTATGTTGTTTTGTTGTTTTTATTTATTCATTTACACAATAATAATTGGCAATATATTTATATATTTAAATTACAACAGTCAATCAGTAACCGTTTTTTTTTCTCACATTTACGTTAGATATACAAAAAAAAAATTTATTGTCCAAAATTCGTGAACACCTCATACATAATTTTTAGTATGGTCACGTTTTTTTTTATTTCTTTTTCTTAAAGATATTTATACTATGCACAATTATTTTATTGAATTATTTTATTGAATTATTTTATTGAATTATTTTATAGGTAATTTTATTTTGGTTTTATTATTATTTTTAGCAACTTAACTTAACTTAACACAATAGAAATCGATACACAGTTCATATTAATATATTTTTTTTTTCTCGGTTTTAAATGACTTCAAGTCAGTCAGCACAACCTTTCAGAAAAAAACCCAAAACTAGAATCACCTTTTTTCTTTTTCAATTTTGTTCAGCTTTTTTAGACTCAGCCATAAGCGGGGAGGAAAAAAAAAATTACATTTCGAAGATCATAAACCACTACCAAAAAAAAATTCGATAAAGATGAAACGAAGTTAGGTACACTGAAAGTCAACATTGTGGTGGTCATGTTGTATATAACAAAAAAAAATTGTCTGTTAAATTTCCGCTTAAGGGAGGTATAAATGTGAAAGTCAATATTGAACACATAAAACAAAATGGGACACCCAAAGGGCGTAACAGAATGCTCAAAACTTTTTATAAAACCAAGTAATTTTCGGCAAATTCCCATGCCGCAGTAGTCTAGGTGTTAGCGTTGTGGATTTTAAAATTTTAGATCGTAGTTCGAACCTCGAAAATTACATTCTTGAGATAAATTTTTTTTTCGTTTTTTTTTTCAAATTTATATGGCATGTATGATTGAATAATAATAAAAGATGAATGTAAAAGTTGTAAGCTACATTTAGGCTATTATAGTAAATTATTTGTGTTGCAAAGGCACAATTATGACATTTACGTTCACAAAAATCAAGAATTAACTACAAAAACTACATTTACATTTAAGTTACGGTAAATGTATGTATATCAGTAAACGTAGGTATAATTTGGGAAACTACATATATATATATATGTATTTAGGTGAAGGATCATTAATTCGAGCGAGAATCTTGAAAATTTATATGAAATCGATATTGAAATAATTTTCTGGAAATATTGGATTCAATTTTCAATTGTAGGATTTAATTATTCCAGTGATTTTCTTGACCAAAAAATCACGAAAATGAGTGGAAATTAAATCCTAATGATGTAAATTGAGGCTGGGATTTTTTTTTTTTTTTTTTCAAATCAGATTTAGAAGAAATTTTCAAGATTTTCGCTCGAATTAAGTTTGTAAAGTTTTCTCAAGTTATGTCTATACATTTACCGAAATAAGTACAATACATACATTTACAGTACCATATTATATATATTATTTTTGCAACAATAGGTGCAAAGATTGATAATTTAAACGGTATTGTTTTTACCTTCAAAATATTCGGTATCATCGCTAATCGGAATATATTAGAATTGATTTTTACTGAATCCAGATAATTATCTTAATCGGGGATCAAATGATTCTTATACTGAGTTATTCATATACGACACTTATATTGCAGTAAATATTTCGACTGCTTTTACCAATGGTTAGGTAGCCAATCACAATATTACACAGATATCATTTTCACTCGCGTCGGTAATCAATGTATACGTATATCGGTATAATTTGGGTGAACTACATACATATACGCATTTGGGTGAAGGATCATTAACTCGAGCGAAAATTTTGATAATTTGTTACATTGTGGTGGCAAAATTTTTCAGCAATATTTAGTATAGGGACATGGTCGTAAGCAGGCAAACTGACTAAATTTGAGTCGATCAAATCAAAAAGACTTACGCGTCGAAACAAGCGCCTTATAGATCATTTGATTAATATTGGTCGTAACAATAACACACACGTTGGCAAGGTTTGTAATCAAAATTATATCAACACTAGAGTTGCTGTAGATTCCGGCACCTAGTTTATTTATATATATTATTAAACGAGCAATAATTGTATGTATATATGTCTCCACGAAAAACTACTTCGAGAGCGATTTCGTTGGCGAAAAATGGCTACATATATGACGTGTTTTTGCATGAAAATGCGATTAAGACTGGTCTAATGTCTGGGAAAACTTTGTAAAGCATTCAAATCTGGAAAAATTATCCAAATGCCGTAACGCCACCACTAAAACCGTCAAGTCCATTGTCTATAGTATGGAAATAATGATGTTGCGGATTTAAATTTTATTAATTAAAATTTCAATAATTAGTACATACGTAGTCAACTAAAATTATAAATTAAAGTGTAATTTTTTAATATTTTGATGAGTTGGTCCAATTTTATTGTTCAAAACACTAAGAAACGTTGCTTAAAAATTAGAGAATTTGAATATCATGTAGTGTAAATGTGTCCATAAAAATTGGCCAGAAAAATTGATTTTGTTAAAAATTGGTAAGGGGTTTTCGGGTGCTAGAAAGCGATTGCGCTGGGTGTTGATTTCGGGAAAATTTGTCTAGGGGGTTCTCCAGTGGGCCCGGGTGCTTTTTTGTTAATTTTGGCGAATTTGCTAAAAAATTAGTGAGCGGGGGTTTTCGGGTGCCAGGAAGCGATTGCGACGGGTCTTGATAATTTAGAAGGTGTTCTCCATTTGTGCCCAGGCCTTTTTTTAATTTTTACGATTTTGGTAAAAATTGGTAAGCTGGGGTTTTCGTGTGCCAAGAATCAATTGTGACCGGTTTTGATTTCGAAAAAAATAGTTTTGGTTCTTCAGTGGAACTCGGGCTCCTTTGTAATTTTCACGATGTTGGTAAATATTGGTAAGAAGTGTTTTTAAGTGGTATAAGGTGATCCCCATTGGTCTTGATTTCAGGAAAATTTAGACTCCATTTTTATAGTTTTAATGATTTTGTTGAAAATTGGTAAGTATGTTTACCAGTCCAGAGTGTCATCCATTGGAACTTGGGTTTTTTAAATTTTAACTATTTTGTTAAAAGTTGGTAAAGAGGGTTTTCGAGTGCCACGAAGCGATTGTGATGGGTATAAATTTTTGGAAAATTCGTTTAGGGGGTTCTCCAGTTGAGCCCGGGCTTCTTTTTTTTAATTTTTACATTTTTGGTAAAAATTTGTGAGCGGGTGGGTGCCAGACAGAGATTGCAATGGGTCTTGGTTTAAAAAAATTAGCTTAGGGTCTTTCAGTGGTATCCGGGTTCCTTTTTTCATTTTAACAATTTGGTAAACATTTGGTAATGAGAGATATTCGAGCGGCAGGAAACGATCGCCATGGGTATTGATTGAAGTCAAATAGGGTTTTGAAAGGTCTGCAATGGGTGTTGATTTCGGGAAATATATGTTTAGAGGGACCTCCGGATGGTCGAGGTCCATTTTTTAAGTTCAACGATTTTTGTAATAATTGGTGAGCAAGGATTTTCTAGTGTTAGGAAACATTTGCAGTGGACTTTGATTTCGGGAAATGTCGTTTAGTGGGTCCTCTAATAGGCCTGGGGTTCGTTTTTTTGAATATTTTTTTATTGATCATAATTGGTGAAAGAGAGTTTTCGAGTGCCAAAACGCGATAACACCGGGTATTGATTCTTAAAAAAACGTTAAGGAAGTTCTCGTCCGGTGAGCCCCTGTTTGCTTGGTTTTATCTTACTTTTTAACTTACTACCGGTTTCTGAAACGGTTATTTGATTTTTATTAATGTTGGTTGGGGTGGTTTTATTTCAGTAAAATTCGTTTAAGAGGATCCTCCTATGGGAATTCATATTTTTATTATTTTCTTTTGTTAATAGTAATTGGTTAGATTGAAATTTTCTAGTGAAAGGAAGCAATTGTAATGGGTTTTGATTTCTTGGAAAAATATTTTAGTAGGCTTTCTGGAGAGGTTCGGGTTTCATTTTTATTTTATTTTCTAACAAAGGAAATCTAATTGTTGTTATTGCTATTGATATTGCATTGTGTTTTGTTGTTTTTATTTGTTCAATTGTGATTTTTGAGAATTATATAGAGATCATAAATTAGTTCCAAATATGGATCGTATAGGTTCTGTAAAATGGCCAATTCCAATGGACCAAAGCCATTTCTCAACCGATTTCGATAGAACTCGGTATGTACCATGAAAATGGGATTGTAAAATGGGAATATGAATATTATTCTAGTTTCAATAGAATTAAACCATTTCCTTTCAATTGGGATGAATTGTATAGAATGGGATTTGTTTAGTATAGAATGGGATTCAAACATGAGTGTCGGAAATTTTTCTGGAAAATCGACAGTCTAAATGGAACTAACATATTGCTCAATTGAATGAGGTGAAACTCAGTGACATGAACGTGTAACAAACGCTAATGTAATTCGGAACGAGCGTAGCTTGGTGCTCCTGGGACTATGTTGTTATAGCCCCCAATTATAGTTTTCACGATTTGAAACTTTTATTTTTTTAAAACTCTGGATTTTATCCAGAGCGATATTTTATTTATTTTAAATTTAAAAAAACTACAATGTTAACTTGATGAGTACAATAATAATAATGATCTTAAAATATAATTTTAATATAAATTCTACTCATAATTTAGTAAGTTAGACAGAATGTGTGGTGTCATGTTATGCCTGGTAAATTCCCGGTAAAATGTAATCGTTGGTAGACACAACGTGATGTGTGATCTTGTTACATCTATTTGGTTGTGTCAGCTATAATTCTGATGTTGTTGATTTGGTGTATGTGCAACGTGACATCAATTGTTTTGTGATTTATGCTTCATCAGCTATCATCAGCTAGAATGCGGATGTTGACTCGGTGCGAGTATGTATTGATGTTGGTTCGTTACAGGTAAGCAACTCCTCCCCCCTAAGAATAACGGCAGGCTGCAATAGTGGTCCTGTAGTGGTTGAATAACATTTCCAAATAGAAAGTATGATTATGAGGGAGATAATAATTATTATAAATATCAATGAGACATGTCCTGATGATGTGTGTAGTTTAGCATATTTATGTAGTAGATTCGTACGTTCCATGTTTGCTATGGTTTTGTCATGTAAGATTTGGAGATTAATTTCGGGTGATGTATGATTGATGAATATATCGTTGTATGGTAATTCGATCTCTAGCTGGTGTATGAATTCGTTTTCCAGTGTTGAAAATTCCTGATTTCGGATTGTTATTGTACAATTTGAGAATTCAATTAAAGTTGGTTCGGTGATTTTATTTTTTGTCTGTTTACAGTTGGAGTTATATGCTATACTCGTTGATTTGGGATGAATGTATAATTTCCCGTAGCTGAAGTAGTCTATTTCTTCTTGGAGAGTTGCATATTGACTTTCACAATTAGCTGGTTGTTGTTTAATGATTGCCGGGGTACATGATCCTTTTATTTGTTCCATTCTAGTTTCTTCGCAGTAGTGTGTGTTGTATATTATTTTACAACTTGTGGCATATACTTGATAATAAAGGTTATTTAGGATAATGAATTTTGGAGGATTAGGGTTTAGGGTTTTGTTGTTAAATGGTATAGTTTTTATTTGATATATTTCAAAATTTTCTTTATTGAAAATTGGTATTCTGATAATAAAAATTAGTTGTTTATTGCTATCATAGAACCCTTTAAGCTGTAATAGGCTGTAAATGAGGTTGTCATTTTGTATGCGTATGCCGTCATGTCTGAGTAAATTTAGTACGTTGTTTCGTTTTGTGTCAGTAAATGTTTTGAAAATAATTGTTGTTGTGAAAACATTATTATGTTTAAAATTTCGTCCATATTTTTATGTAGGATGTCTATAATATGGTTTATTTTGTAAAAGTATTGGTCATATATTAATAGTAATTCTAGCAGGTCTAATTTGTCAGTTATTTGTCTGTTTTCACATTGTAGTCGTGTGAGGGTTGTGTTGACGAATTCGTGAACGTCCCGCATCATTATGATTAATTGGTTGTTTATGTAAATTTGTTTATTTATTTGATTGTTGAGTAAATCTTCGTTTTCGTTGATTTCGTTTATAGCTTTTTGTATATCTATAAAATCCTGGTTATCGAGGTTTCCTGTGAGGTCTTTGATGAGAGTTCCTAAACCATTTATTAGGCCCCTTTTGGTTCTTTTTGGTAACAGTTCCTTATATAGTTTCTTCAGATTATCAAGTTTGTGTTGAATTATTATCCTTTTATTATTTAATATGATCGTGTATTCGTTTTTCGATGATTCGTTGGTTGTCTGAGTGATTTGGTTTTCAATTTCATCGATTAGGTTTTCGTATGGCTGAAGTTGTATTATGTGAATCATTTTCCGGTAATTTTTATAAACTCTTGCGTCTCCTATTTTTAGAGGCATGATTCCCTTATTATCCTTGAGTGATGTTACTTTGATTTCCTGTGTGTACGTCATGGGGTACCTGGAAGAGTTTTTTTAACTTTATTATTATGCACTTTTCCTTCATTTGTATCTATAGTTATCCCGTTATCTTTAATAATTTCTAGTTTTTTATAATTTGCTCGTAAATTTTCGCGTTTTTTCTGTTTGGCGTAGATAAACAGTTTGGGTAATATGGATACGGGAGGTTTTAGCTTTTTATTTCCCGCTTGTATTGTGTTTTGTTTTATTTTTAATGATTTCTCGTGTACTTCATTACATAGATGTTCGAATAACTCCTTTCTTTGGGCTGCATAGTCTGATTCATTGTTGAAGTCAATCATTCTTGTTACATAGTGCCGCTTTAAGAGATTAAATGGAGTCATCTGTGTTGTTGAATGTATAGTGTTATTGTATGCAAGTATTGCTGACATCATAATTACCTCTAGAGGGTCATCTGGTCGTTGCAATTTTATAATGCTACATAATTCTTTGAGTGTAGAGTGTAACCTCTCGACTGGAGAGCTTCTCGTGGAATTATATGGTGTGGTAACGTGTAATTGGATATTATGTTTTCCCAATAGATTTTTTACGTCTTTTCCAGTTCCTATCTCTGAATCGGCTACTAGTTTTTCCGGTAATCCATGTTGACTGAAAAGTGTATGAGGTTTTCCGATACAGCTTTATTAGTTTTTCCTGTTGATGGATATGCTGCCGAAAATTTACTAAATTTGTCGATTATCGTGAGAAATACATTTCCATCCAATAGTAATAGGTCTGTATGGATAATTTCCATTGGTTTTTTTGGTGTTTCACTCAAGGTTAATTGTAGATGCGGTGGCTGCCTGTCATATTTTGTTCGCTGGCAAATATCACATTTATTTATGAACTCTCTAATCATTTCTTTATAGTGTGGAAAGTAATATTTCTGCTTTAGTTTTTCGTAATTTTCAATTATTCCTCTGGGTTCATTTTCTAATTGTATATGTTGTATTAATTCCATTTATTTTTATTTTTCCAGTACATCCATTAAAAACGTTTTTGATCGCACTAAGTTTACCTTTGGGTTTGTGCTTCGGGGTTTCATAGAGATCATGGCTTTGTATGCTTCCATTACATATTAGAAGCATTCTTGCGTAGTGTGTATGCAAGTGAGATTTCGGGTTCTCCCAAACAATTTTCGCAGCTCCTCGCAAATGGTCGTTTTAATCCCACGCTTTCTAGGTAGCTGTAGAGTTACTCTTTTCTTTGTCCCAAAATATATTTCATTTTTAACCAAGAGACTTTTTAATGTATCCGACAGGTGAATTATAAGTTGTTTGTCGAACATGTTAATTGAATTTTTCGTAGTTGATATTAAATCATCAGGAGTAGAGAGCATGCTAGTTGTATGTTCTACTGTGGAGGAATCTTCTGTGTTATTGTCCTCAATGTTATTAATTTGAATCCTTGAAAGGGCATCAGCATTAGCATTTTGTATCCCCTTTTTATAGACAATATCGTAGTCAAATTCCTCTAGTTTTAATCGCCATCTAACTAATTCAGAGTTAGGCTCTTTTAGCGAAAATAACCATGTCAATGGCTTATGGTCTGTGATGATAGTGAACTTATTCCTGAAAAGGTACGGTCTGAAGTATTTTGTTGCCCAAACTATGGCTAATAATTCCTTTTCAATGGTGGAATAATTTTCTTCCGTTTTTGTCAACGTTCTAGAAGCGTAACAAATAGACAGATCTTGTCCGATTTGTCCCTGTGATAATATTACTCATATAGCCATATTGCTGGCGTCTGTAGTGACGAGGAAGGGTTTCGAAAAATCCGGGTATTGCCGGATAGGTTGATTACAGAGTAATTCTTCAAAGCATTTTATGTATTTATCGTTGATTGTGATAGAAGCATCTTTTCTTAGACATTCTGTCATTGGTTTTGTAATTTTTGCAAAATTATTTATGAATTTCCTATAATACCCTAAGAGTCCCAAGAAACTCTTTATCTGTTTTTCTGTTTTGGGTAGCGGAAAATTTCGTATCGCTTTAATTTTGTCCGGATTGGGCTTTGCTCCATCCGACGTGACTATATGTCCCAAGAAGGCTATCTCTTTGTGCAAGAATTCCGATTTGTTCAATTGGACTTTCAGATTCGCGTTTTGTATCTTTGTAAATACCTTGGTTAGACTTTCCATATGCTCCTGGAGCGATGTAGAAAAGACGATAATATCGTCCATATAACACAGGCAGATTTGTCCTTGTAGTTCACCAAGTACGTTGTCCATCACTCTCTGGAATGTACTTGGGGCATTCCTCAGGCCGAAGGGCATACGAACATATTCATAGTACCCGAATTCAACGGAAAAAGCAGTTTTTTGTATGTCGTTTGGATTTACCTCGATTTGGTGGAATCCAGAGGCTAAGTCTAACGTGGTGAAATATATGCACTTCCCGAGTTTGTCCAAGATGTCCGTGATATTAGGGAGTGGATATCTGTCTTCAATGGTTTTTTCATTGAGCTTCCTGTAGTCTATAACCATTCTCTATTTGGTTTGACCTGATCCATCCTTCTTTTTTGGCACGATCCATATTGGTGACGACCACGGTGAAAAACTTGGTCGGATGATTCCTTGGTCTAACATTTTTTTAATTTGTGATTCAACTTCTTGTTTATGAACGTATGGGTACCTGTAGCTTTTAGTGAAGACTGGCTTCTCGTCATTCAGATCAATATTGTGTTTTATCTCGTTGGTGAAGGTTAATGGGTCGTTTTCCCTTTGGAATATGTGTTCGAATTTTGAACACAGTTTTTCTATGCTTATTTTCTCTTCGTAATTAAGGTGACTCGTCCGTATTAATTGAGTGATGTCTTCGCTATCGTTTTTTGTAAAAAATGGTTCAATGTTATGGACTTCTATGTGATTTGCTTTCAATTCTTCGCATTCTATTGGATGTTCTACAGCGAATTGTTTGTGTTGAGCCCCATAGTTTACTACTTCTACGTAGGCGAAATTATTAATACTTGTATAAACTTCCTCTGGTATTATGAGGTTATTTCTCAGCACTTGAGGCTTAAGGTAGATTTCTCCGTTGGCTACAGTTATTGGAACTTTTGCAACTAATTTACTCCTTTGTGCTATACTATACGTTGCTGAGATAAAATTTAATTTGTATTTTATTGGGATTTCTAGAGTATGTGTAATTATCATAGAATTTCCTAAATCCAGGGTGATTTTTAATTTTTGCATTATCTCCATTCCAATTAGACCTTGAAAATAGTCGTGGAATTTGAATAAAATAAATTGTAAAGGTTCAATTGTTTCGAATTCTTTTAGGCCTTTTAATACTACCATTTGGTCGACAGTGGTACTGTTGAACAAAGTAGCGATGGTCAATGGTTTGATTTTTTTAATGCATTCTTTATTAATTATGTCGGGACTGATGAAAGATTTAGTGGATCCGGTGTCTATTAAAAATTTGTAATTTGTTTGGTTGTATTTTGAGTTTATGTAAGGTAATTGATACCCTGTTTGATGTTGATTAGTTAGTAGGCTCAAGTAGCCATATCCTCCGATGGGGTTTGGTGAAAATCCTCATCTTCTATTTCAATTATGGGAAATGGTTCTTCTGGTGTATTTTCTATAAGTTGATCGTACGTTTCTTCATAATTTTAAATTTGTGCGTTCCCATCGTATGATTCGTAAAAGTGATCGCTTTCGTGATCATATGGATTGGTGGAAATATTGTTCAATTCCTTTGATTGGAATCTGGGCGGTCCATTTGTGTTGAAATTATATTGACGTGGATTAATAAAGTTAGAAGGTTTTTGTTGCGCGAATGTAGCTTGCCTATATTTGTTACTATTTGAACTTGTATCCATGGGCTCGAATTTCCTTTGATCGGGTTTTGGTGGTAGCCCGCGACTGTTAGCGAATTGATTATGGTTAGTAAATGGTCGATGATTAAAATATTGATGATCAATACGCGGCGGGTATAAATTGTTATTAGGGATTAAAGAATTGATTGTTATTTGGATGTCTGGGGAAGTTTGTGACATAACTAGGTTTATACATTTGTACACGTGGTGGTACCGTTGGTTTTGTGAGTTGCACTTGGTCTATACCGAAAACTTTATTTCTCAGGTAAACGGTGTTTTGTTCCTTTAAACAATAAATTCTGGCGGTCGGTAGATCAGAGGGTTTCATGGCTCTAACCATTGATCTTAGTGGATCTTTCAGATTTGAAACGAATACTGCCAATCCCATTTCGTCATACCACTTTGATTTAAATTTTGTTTCATTCTGATCGCTTGTATTTAACGATGCCCAATTTTTGAGAGCATTAATAATTTCTAATACTCGGGAAAAATATATTTCTACGGGGTCATTTCTTTGATGTATGTTATGCAAATCTCTGATGAGACTTGTTTCATCTCTTTTATCTGCGAAATATGAGATAAGGTTTCGCCTAATTTCTAGCCATTCATTTTTTGTATTGTACATTTCTAATGCTTTATCAGCATTTCCTATAATTTTGTTTCGTATGGCACGGAGCAGTATGTTTCCATAAACTTGTTTGTCAAATGCAGTACGTAACGTGCGTAATAAATCTGTTCAGGTCTGTTCGGCTGCCGTCGAATGGCGGTATGTCTTTTATTGCGTCTGAAAACGTTTTGGGAATACTCAGAATTTTGGGATAAGTAAAGGATTATTATCAAATAGTTTGCACTCACCACAGTTTTATTACAAGTATTGCCAAAAATATTTGATGAACCATCATTTATTCGCGGCAATGTCGATACTTCTCCTGAATTTTCCGGGTTGATTCCGCTTCGGTTTCTTTTTTCACTGTTTAGGTACTGACGCCTAGTCATCTTTTTATTTTTATTTTGTTAATTTATTAATTGATCGTTTCACTTAATTACGTTTGACTAACCATCAAACAACACAAAAAATTTAATTTTTATTTTTTATTTTTATTTCTTTAGAAATGTGTTCAATTTTAGATATCTACTTTAGATACCTCGAGAAAAAAAATTATTACACTTTCACTTAATTACGTTTGACTAACCGTCAAACAACAGACACGATTTTGGTTTTTACTTATTTGGTAGTGTGTTCGAGAATACAATTTTGGTTCTAAGCACTATTTACTGATATTCCGTCAGTATTTCACTTTAACATAAACAATTATTGTGACACTTAAAACACAGGCTTTAATTCACTTTGCAGTATATGTGGTTTTTCGTAGTGGACGGATATTAAAAAATATCCACTACCAACTGCGCCAATTATAGTTTTCACGATTTGAAACTTTTATTTTTTTAAAACTCGATAACTCGAGCGATATTTTATTTATTTTAGATTTAAAAAAACTACAATGTTAACTTGATGAGTACAATAATAATAATGATCTTAAAATATAATTTTAATATAAATTCTACTCATAATTTAGCAAGCTAGACAGAATGTGTGGTGTCATGTTATGCCTGGTAAATTCCCGGTAAAATGTAATCGTTGGTAGATACAACGTGATGTGTGATCTTGTTACATCTATTTGGTTGTGTCAGCTATAATTCCGATGTCGTTGATTTGGTGTATGTGCAACGTGACATCAATTGTTTTGTGTTTTATGCTTCATCAGCTAGAATGCGGATGTTGATTCGGTGCGAGTACATATGTATTGATGTTGGTTCGTTACAGGTATGTAACTGCCCCCTTCTCCTCTCCCCCAGTGGCAAGCGGACAGATTTGGGCCGGAGAATGTTGTTGATCGTCTGCAACGTCTAAAAACATAAGAAAAAAATATAGAGAATCATGGAATGGAAAATCATGGGCAATTATGGAAAATCAATCCTTTAATTTTTAAAAAAAGCATTAAACAACAATTTATTTGTTTATAAAATATTTATTTTCTTTTTTTCGACACTTAATTATTTGTTATGGTTAAGTACCAACCTTTTCAAAAATTAATTATCATTGTAAATAATTATAGTAAAACAAGTACCAACTTGATTGTAGCACTTAATTATGTGAAATGCTAGATGGCGATATAATTTAAATGTATTGTATAACAATTGAATTTATTTTGTATAACAATTTTTAGTATTAAAAGGGCGTTCTATAATATTAGCTGCATTTCTTGACGCATAGTGATCCGGATCAGATCAAAATTTACATGTGAAGCAACAACAACATTTGATCCAACATTCGTTTTGGATCACAAATAGTGATCTAAAAATAGTTGAACAATATTTTGTAGTTGAACAATATTTTGTAAAGCGACAAAGAATATAACGAATACAACGAGTATGAAGAGCAGGTTCAAAACGAAACGAGACAAAAAAATTGAATTTTGGTGTTTGTTTGTTTTACGCATTTTTGTGTCGTTTCATGAGACATGATCTGATCTGGATCAGATCAAACGTCAAGAAATGCGGCTATTAAAGAGACATTGTGAATAAAAACTTTAAATACAAATATTTTGGTTAAATACAGTGAACGAACATTGTTTGAATTAATTTTGTAAAGTAATAAAAAAATCCGGTGTCCGGTGTGACCACTGCACTACTTTCTTATACTTACATCAAAAAATATTTACATATAGAAATGACACCGGGCAATTTCGCCGCTACGAGGTTGGTATGTCGCTGCAAGCGCGATTTTTGGTTTGTTACTTTACTACTTTTTTTACAAAAAAATGGGCGTGTGTTTACGCACTGTTGTTTATTTATTTTCTATTTTGCTTATTGTTATATACTAAATACCGTAATTCTTTTTTTTTAATTCATTCAATACAAAGTGAAAAAAGGATAAATTCGTTTTTGTTTATGGATTTGTAATTAGTTGCATGTTAATTTAAATATGGTTTACATTATCAAATTTTCTTAATTTTCTTTTTTTATTTTTCGCCGAAGCATTTATAATTTTGAGTTTTGCACGAATGTGCACTCGCATTGTATGGATAATCAAATGATTCGTGTGTTCCAAAATTTCACAGTGTTTTATCTTCCTTTTCACATAAATTAAATAATTGTTTTAACACGTTGTGTTTGAAACAAAATTTATCAAAAATATTCTCGAAACAGTTGATGATGTTTTGAATTATAACAACAAATGCCGTTGTTGGAACTAATAAACCCCCATTTACAGTATTTGTGAACTGGCGATATTTTATTAGCCTTTCTGATTTGACGTAATTATTATCCAAATGTTCCTTGCACAGAAAAGATTTGCAATCACTACAGTTGTGTATTCTTGATACGGCATGTGCAACGTATCCTGCAAAATAAGTTGTTGGCATATCGTTTACAGTTGGATCCATTCTATGTTCGTCAACAACAGTATCTTCGGCTTCTGCATCAGAATCATCAAACTCGCATTTTAATATATAAAAAGAGAAGAATGCATAGTTAATTTAGTAATGTAGTTGTTTTAATAGCATTTAATTAATTCTTACATGTTAAACTTGGCATGAGTTCGTTCGGAATTGCTTCATGTGGATTGGATTCGTCGTTCAAACTGGAATCAGTGCCATCTGGATTCGAGAAGTCTGTAATTGTTAATAATTGCAAAATAACTGAACAATCCGAAATTTCACAGGATGTAGTATTTGGAGCCATTATGTTGTAAAACACATTTGCTTCAAGTTTTTATGAAGCCGAAATAAAGAAGGATTTTTCTCGTAAGATCCTCGATTACTTCTTACAATAGAAATTGTGTTTTCTAAACAGTCCGAATTTAGATGAGATGTAATGAGATATTGTTGCATTTCTACTTTTATGGCATCCCATAACTGAAGGGTCCCATTAATCGTTTGGCATAAACCACTAAAGCAATATACATGACCCCTTTTTTCTCTCTTCCATTTGCCTATCCATTCTAATGATTCTTTTAGGTTCGTTTCTACATCCGTTTGGTGAATCGACAAAGCACATATTTTGTCTGGATTTTTTGAATACTTGTTTGTACTATTCATATTATCAAATAGTTTGTTTATTTTGAAAATAAAATTAGCAGTACTCAAAGCAACCCATTTTTCCTCTTCGTTGAACAAATTTGTTGACGCAGCTGCAAAAATTGCCGTTGAAACATGGTAGCTAAATACTTGAGTTGCCAGTTTGACCCTCATTTTTTGAAAAGTGTCAGGTTTTGCATCGAACGAATCACTCGATTTTCCGTCAACTTATGCATCGAACGAATCACTCGTTTTTCGGCATAAAATAATTTCTGTAGTATTGACCAAGAAACGACTTCATCATCAATAAAAAGGTTAGACACTAACAAATTATTTCGTACACTCTTGAATAGATGTACATCATCGTAAAAACAAAAAAGTGTACGTTCCATAATTTTAAAAGAAGGTTGCTTTGTTGTAACTCCCAATCGATTGCATGCAGTTCTGTTTGCAGCGCCTTGATCACTTACAATCGCAACAACTTCAATACCTTGTTGAATTAATATTTTAGTCGTCGAAGTAATAATTTCCGCCAGCGTAACACCGCTGACATTTCCAGAGTAGTAGCCAATAATCTAACAAAAATAAGCAATCAAGAGATTTTTTTTTATTAATGATTTCGAAGCAAAAATAATTTCAGACTCACCTGTTTCCATTATTTATTTAAACCATGAATCATAAAAAGAAGAGAATGGTTAGCAAAAGATTTAGATCGTCCAAACTCTCCTAAATCTTCAAATCCATACACTTTATCTTCCTTAGAATTATATTCAAGTTCATTTGTAATGCTCTTCTTGTTAAACACCAAAATGCATTTTTTATTAATTTCGGGCATTTCACTTAATTTATGTTTTAACATATGTAAAATATCATATGAAATTCCCGTTTCAAACTTCATTACTTCATACCAACGGATAATTGTTCGTAAAGAAAGCATTGCAAAACCTTCTTTTTGCAAATGACTATAAAATGATGGGGACTTATAATGAAACTTTAAAAATAAGTCCTTTTCATCTGTGCTCCATTTAGTATTTTTTGTGTGAAGCAGTTGACTTTTCACAAAAGTCGCGACACTTTTGGTTTTGTTTTCTGCCATAATTATTGAAGGTTTATCAGAGACCATTATTTTTTTAGGTAAAAATTCATTCAAATCTCTTATTTTTGCAGCGCTTTGATTTTGAACATTAAATTTGATCTGTTTGGAAACAGTAGGTTCATTATCTTTGTTTTCCATAGAATATTCATGATCAATTTCACTTTCAAAATATAAATTCAGAATTGCATTCATAGATAGGCGTGATCTAAACGAGCCCAGTTTAAAAATCTTGGCTCAAAATGATCAGCACATATATAAATTGGATCGCTTGAAATAAGTTTCGGTGAATAGCTATTTTTAGAGTTTAACAGCCAAATATCGCGGCGATTATCGTTTGGCAAAGCAAATTTAGGAACACCACTTTTTTTGTTTTTACAATTTATATAATCCCAAAAAACCATTTTATAACATGTATTATTTTATGTTAACTAAATTTGTTTGTAGTTATCACTAATTATCACATCAATTTTAATTTTCAGAAATTCACTTAAACACTCAACTGAAATTAAGATGCCACTTGTTTACACAAAAGAAATTAACGGTTTTACTGAAAAATCAAGCTATTTATTCCCCGAAATCACAGAAAAAACATCAAGCAATAAAATATAATTTCAAATGTCAAGTTACTGTTTATAAATACATTCCGTATACTTTACGGTGACCATATAGCCCGCATTTTATAGGACTCACCCACATATCAAGACCCTGTCCTCCAGACATTTTTTCCCTTAAAAAGAACTAGCAAAAAAAAAATAATAGCCCGCATGTCCCGCATTTGTAAAAAATTAATCTAAAAAAATCAAAGTTTTGTCAAAAGAAAACGAGGATTTACCTCGTTTTTTGCTACATTATTCTTTGAAACCCGAAACAATAAAGGAACCAACATAAAGGATGTTCAAATTAGAGGTATCTTTTTAAATTTTAAATAAAAGATATAAATTGTGTGAAATCTTTATTTATTTTTATTGGAAATTAAAGTACATTGGTTCCGGTTAATAATGAAAAAAAATGTCGTTCAAGTGACCTCTTCTGCTAGCTTGGCAGGCTGTCAATCTTTTACTAAAATTTTGAATAATTTTTTCGCATAATGATGGTTCAATTAGTGATATTTGCTCGATACTGTTGTCTTGAGGTGTTGAACAGCTTGAAGACTATCCGCATAACCAACTTCTCTTTCAAAAGATCGATTGATTCCGTTCCTGTGTGGTATGTTGCACCTTCCTGTTCAAACAACATATTCTGCACATCAATATCTTCCAATTGACTCCACAAAAAGTTTCTAATCATCCCTCGATATCAAGCTCCATTTAAAGTAATTGAATTGAATTATTGGAAAAATATGGACCAATTACCACCACCACACCAAAATCCCAATTCCAATGTTAACCAACAGGAATGTTTGTACTTGTCATTTGTCAAATATCATATGGTACTCTAGTACCAAAAGTATAAATGGCGGAATATTTGAAAAAATACCTCAAATTTGAACATCCTTTACATATTTGAATACTGTTAAAGTTAGCCGAAAATTGCCAGCCGAAAGTAAAAAATTAAAACAGTCGACAGTGATTAGAAACTTTGCATAAAATCAGCCTCTAGAGTGTTGCGTCTGGAGATGCATTACATTGATGTGACTTGTCAATAGCTATTGCAGAAAAAAATGTAGTTCAAATTTCCCGCGGGATATCTGGGAAAATTAGATTTTCCAAAAATCATTAGAAACTTTCTATAAAATCAGCTTGGTGTTATATATTGATATGAATATGTGATTTGTAAATCGAAAGCAACAGTCAAAAACACATGTTAAATCGCAGCTGCATGGTGGCCAATTGACAACTCCATTACGTGCCGTCCTGTTGAAACCAAATGTCATGTGTGTCTTCCTCTTGAGTTTTAGGTACCAAAAACTCGTTTATCATGGCTCGGTAACGCTCCCCATAGAGCACAATGGCGAGTTGAAATTGATAGATGCTCAGACACATTCTCAGCAACAGCTGCAATGGTCTTGGCTGTACGCGCTGTTAATGCAAGTGCACTTGTTGGTTTATCCAATAACAATCAAGTTTCACGAACTCGCTTTACAAATTAATAAACAAATTGCCTTGCAGGCATTTCATATCTACTGAATTTTCCACGTAAATTTCTTACAGTTTGGTGAGTCTTCACCACTTTGAAAGTAAGTTTTCAATATTTCCCAATTTTGTTCAAGCGTAATTTTCTGTCTTAACACGAAGAAGAAAGTGTCGCACTCGAAATAACCGATACTTGAAATTGCAAACGCTAGATTGACCATCATCTTATATTTTCCCTAGTTAATAATTTATGGGCAGGTGAAAAAACCCAAATTCAAATAGAAACCGCGTTAAAGCAATATTATTGGTTAGAGGAAAGCACGAAACGTGTGAAAAAATTTACGAAGACATTTCGAAAAATAATGATTTACAAATTACGATATGTTCTTATCCAAAAACAAGAAAATTCAAAATCCCAAATAAATTTTTATTTTTTCATTATCCCAACTCAACGAAATATGAACACACACCACTTTCAAAATATCCGACATAATACCAAAAAATATTTACATACATCTGGGGGCCTATTCTCGAATTCCACATCCATTTTCCACATGTGGACATCTGTCAAAACTCATAAAAATTGAATTTTTTCGGTACTAAGGTAATATTTCCGAATGGGTATAAGCATGTGAAAAAATTCCCCATATAGGAAACTGTCAATGCCGCATGTGTTTTATACACGAATTACAAATTTCGAACGTTTTTTTGTGAACTTTGACAGATGTCCACATGTGGAAAATGGATGTGAAATTCGAGAATAGGCCCCCTGTTTACCTAATTTTAATACAGAACCAACAACAAATCTATTGTCGATCGTTTTATGTTTTCGTTTCATTGGATTTGTTGTTGGTTTTTTATTATTATCATGCGAAAAAAAAGGACGGTAAACAATTTTTATGAATGAAAATATATTTTTGAACACAATAATCAAAGACCCAATCCATTTGAGATTTTTAGTACTATTTTTAGACACTTCAGCTGGTATGGCGCTTTGAAATTTGCGGTGTCATACTCTCTATCTGTTTACTCAATGCTTACATTATATTTATATGTACATACATACCCACAGACATCATTTAGAAAGTAATACAGCGCTGCGTTTATGTATTAATGTTTCATAGCATATTTGATAATTACAGAGTTTAAAATGGGATTTCATTTTGCTCTTCGCTCTTCATTTTTGTTCAAGAGCGCTAATAAAAACTATTAAAAAGCTCTTTATAAAGAGCGAAATTGTAAAAAAAAAAATATCGCTCTGAAGAACTGGAGCATTATTTTTATTATAAGGCTCTTGCCACAGAAAAAAATAACATATACAGAAGGAAACCTACGGACAAGAAATTTTCTGATTTTTGAAATCATCTTTTTACAAAAACAACAATTGGAAGAGAATGAAACACTGCAATGTTAGCTCAAATTCTCTGTTTAATAATTTTATTTTGTTTGTGTGCATTTTGCTTTGAAAAACATTTTATAATTTAATTATTTTATGTTATGTACTCATAATTTTGTCTACCCTTTTTTACATTTATCTTAGACATTATGTACTCGAAGGAATTATTTCTCAAATATTTTGACCATAAAAAATATATAAAGCATAAAAAGGGTCTCAGTAAACTATCATTATCAATTGTAAATATGGTTTGTTAAAAAAAAAATTACGATTATTCTTGATTTATTGTATTTAAAAAATAAATCAAAAACCGCCAAACTTAATATAAATATCTGTTTTTTTGTCTGCACGTGACGTGATGCGCAAAGAAAGACGAAAATGAGACACGGGAATATACTACCTCTATTTTCTGTATACCTTGCTTCCAACCGAGTTGATACTTGTACCGAATTGATACTTTTGAACGAATTGATACTTTGAACCGAATTGATACTTGGGATCGAATTGATACTTTTGAATAAATTGATTCTTTTGAGTTTTAATTTTTAAAAATGGGTGATAAACGATTATCAGGGATTGTTTGCGCAATTCCAACATGTTTGGCCAGCAAAAGGTGCTTACCTGCGCGTAAGTTTTATAGTTTTCCTGATCGCGAGAGTCCCGAATTTTCCACCTGGTTATCTAAATGAGGACTAGATATTCCAGATAAGAAAATTTTACGGGTTTGTGATATACATTTTTTAGATACATACAAGGGAAAGTTAAGATTAAAAAAAAATGCCATTCCCGAATTAAACTTACAATGTGCTGAAGAAGATTTTGTCAGAGAAGTTCCCGAAAAGTATCAAAATATAAAGACGTACTCCTCTATAGTTAATAAAGATCAAGACATTGAATTACGTAATTTGTACAACATTCCTAGCTCTTCGAATATGTGTAGTGAAGATTTATGTTCTTCAACTTGTAACAACTGTATCAAAAGCTTTAAAACGTCGCGGATCTACCAAAAATTGTATTTTAAAGTTTCTAAAAGTGTCAAATTACTAAAAAAACGATTTGTGTTCCAAAAAAATTTAATTACAAGTTTAAAAATAAAAATATAAGGTCAAGTGACAAAAATGCGAAACTACAATCCCAAAGTGAATTGGAATATTTAATTAACAATCAAGAAATCAATGAGGATAGCGAGGAATTTGGCAAATGTTTGGTTCTAAGAAAAAGCAAATTTTCAGGTTGGCCTTCAAATTGATTTCTCAGAAATTATATTTCAAATCCCCATCAACATATAATTATATGCGTGACATTCTCGGCTTTAATATGCCTTCAAAACAGAGTCTAATAAATTGGAAACTAATAAAACACTTGAAACCCGGTTTTAATGACCAAATTATTATTAATTTAAAAGAAAAGTGTAGAGAATTATGTGAAATGGAAAGAAATATTGTGTTAGTGTCCGTGAAACATTAGAGTATGATTCAGTTAAAGATGAGATTAATGGGTTTGCAGATTCGGGGGACTTGCGCTCGAAAGATTTAGCCAAAAATATTTGTGTATTTTTAATTAGAGGTTTATTTTTAAACTACAAATATGTTTTATCATATTTCACCAATGCTACAAACATCAAAGGTAGCGATTTAGTAGACATTATAAAAAAACATATTACCGTTCTTTCCGAAATAGGGTTTAGTGTGAAGTGTGTTATATGTGATCAGGGTCCAAATAATCGGCTTGCCTTTAAGATTTTAGGCGTGGAACCAGAAAATCCGTTCTTTTACGTACACGAACAAAAAATATTTGCATTATACGACGTACCCTTAATTAAATCCGTACGTAATAATTTGATGAGTTTTGATCTTAAAACCAATGATGGTATTGTAAGTTGGAGAGTACTTAGCGAATTATATTCTTGTGACACCACAAATACAACTAGATTATGTCCGAAACTAACACCTAGACATATCAGCCCTAAAAAGTTTGAAAAAATGCGCGTCAGCTACGCAACACAAGTTTTCAGCTAGACAGTTGCCTGTGCTATTCGAACGATGAGTCAATTTAACCAGTTTTCACCGAGCGTTCAAGATGCTTCGTTATCAACCGCAAATTTTGTCGAAAAAATAGACAGGTTGTTTGACAATTTAAATAGTCGAGTCTTAAATGATAAGAACCAACATAAAAGTGCAATTCAAGTTAACAAACGAGTTTATTTAAACATGTTAGAAATGTTGCCATACATCAAATCAATCGAACCGGTGCAAAAAAATACTATGTATTGCTTCAAAGGGCTTATCCAAACTATTAATGCCGTATTACAATTATTAAATAGTTTGATGTTAGAAAATAGTCAAATATTTTTCATACTTACAGTTAGATTAAACCAGGATCCGATAGAAAATCTTTTTGGTCTAATTAGGCAAAGAGGAGGAGTAGGTAATAGGCGAAATCCAACTGTAAAGGAGTTTAATAATTTATTGGGACAAATAATGTCAATAAAATTTTTAAGAAACTCAGCTTTAATGAATTGTTATGAAGACGACGATGAAATGCTAATCCAAGATTTCGTAACTACAAGTGATTTACCATCCAAAGAACCATTGGAATTAACATTACTTGAAGACAGTGATAATGTACGAGTAGATGATTTTACAGAGAAACCAGCCTCAGCTATCTGTAACCAATCAGAAGTTAACCATGAACTGTTGGACCATGTACTATCAAACGACAACACAATTTTCAATTTTGACGACTGTGCTATAAGATATTACTTAGGATATATATTTAAATGTTTGGGACGAAGATACTACCAATATTGCAAAACTAAATGGGTCAAAAAAGACAATGATGCTAATATAACAATAACTTCAGAATATTTTATATTTATGAAGAACTATGTTAGTAACAATAATTTTGGTTCCCTGCGCGCTCCAATGGAATTATTATTTGATTTATGTAAACCGCATATTCAAATATTTGAAGAAACATTTAACGAACATTGCAATTCAAATAATCTAAAGCAACTAATTATTGATCGATGTATTGATTACTCTAACGGAAATTCAATATATAAATATTGGTTTTGTTTCACAAATCCTTGTTCTGAACATAATTATAAGTTACTAGATTACTTATTAATAGTGCTTTTAAGAAAGCACACCAAATGGTTTTATGACAAGAAAGTTCAAAATAAAATACAAAATTATTTGCATTGAATATTTTTGTTTTATTATCTATACCTACTCGTACTTGTAAAATATAATATCGCAAATAATATACCTATTTTTTTAAATATGAAATATATATTTAATACTCATATTCGAGCTACATATGTACGTATATAGTCGACCAAGATAAGGCATCATAAATAAAATTAATTACTTTAAAATCCATTTGTTTTTTTTTTTAATTTTTCTAAGTACGTATTTTTAAGTGAAATAACCAAATCATTAAATTCGATTCGGCAGTTTATTCAAAATTTCAATGTAATAAGCAAAATACGGTTGTTTCCTTAAGGCTTGTGCCTTATTACAGAAAACCTGTAAACGAAGAGCCAATTCCATTACAATTGGACATATTCCAGAACTTTATCCAAAAATCATTTTAGAATCCCATTTCCAACGCAAATGTCAAATTTCTCTAAAATCGGTTAAGAAATAGCCAAGTTCCATCACAATTGGCCATATTCCAGAACTTGATCCAAAAATCATTTTAGAATCCCATTTTCAACTCAAATGTTAAATATCACTAAAATCGGTTAAGGAATAGCGAAGTTTCATCCTAGTTGGCCATATTCCAGAACTTAATCTAATAACCATTTTAAAATCATACTTTATAGAATAGCGAAGTTCCATCCTTGTTGCCCATATTCCAGAACTTTATCTAAAAATTATTTTAGAATCCCATTTCCAACGCACATGCCAAATTTCTCTAAAATCGGTTAAGAAATAACCAAGTTCCAACACAATTGGCCATATTGCAGAACTTCATCCGAAAATCATTTTAGAATCCCATGTCCATTGCGCATTTTAAATTTCACTAAAATCCGTTAAGGAATAGCCAGGTTCCATCCCAATTGTCCATATTCCAGACCTTCACCTAAAAATCATTTTATAATCCCATTTCCAAAGCACATGTTAAATTTCACTCAAATCGGTTAAAGAATAGCCAAGTTCCATCCCAGTTGGCCATATTCCAGAATTTTATCAATAAATCATTTTTGAATCCCATTTCCAACGCAAATGTCAAATTTCACTCAAATCGGTTAAAAAATAGCCAAGTTCCACCAAAATTGGCCATATTCCAGAACCTCATCCGAAAATCATTTTAGAATCCCATTTCCATTGCGCATTTTAAATTTCACTAAAATCGGTTAAGGAATAGCCAAGTTCCATTCCCATTTGCCATATTCCAGAACTTTACCTAAAAACCATTTTAGAATCCCATTTCCAACGCACATGTCAAATTTCACTCAAATCGGTTAAAAAATATCCAAGTTCCATCCCAGTTGGCCATATTCCAGAACTTTATCCATAAATCATTTTAGAATCCCATTTCCAACGCAAATGTCAAATTTCACTCAAATCGGTTCAGAAATAGCCAAGTTCCACAATAATTGGCCATATTCCAGAGCCTCATCCGAAAATCATTTTAGAATCCCATTTCCATTGCGCATTTTAAATTTCACTAAAATCGGTTAAGGAATAGCCAAGTTCCATCCCCATTGGCCATATTCCAGAACTTCACCTAAAAATCATTTTAGAATCCCATTTCCAACGCACATGTCAAATTTCACTCAAATCGGTTAAAGAATAGCCAAGTTCCATCACAATTGGCCATATTCCAGAAATTTATCTAAATATCGTTTATCAAACTTTCTTTATTAAATAAATAAAGAAAGTTTGATAAACGATATTTAGATATCAATAAATTTTATTGATATTCAAAGAGCAATTTGTGTGTTACAAAAAATTTTGCTCCCTAATGTATTTTCTACAATGGCTCTGTAGAATGGGTTAGGAGCGATATTTTTAGCTTTTACGCTCTCTGCTTTAAGAGCAAAATTAAAAATAAAAATTTAAATCGCTTTGAAAGAGCGAAATAATTTTTTTTTTGTGTTTATCATTAGAGGGTAAGATCGTAAAAGCAAACTGAAAAAAAATTTTATTGGGAGCAAGAGCGAAAATTTTTATAAAGAGCTCTAAAAGAGCGATAAATTTAAACTCTGGATAATTAGAATACGTACAAAACAACAAAATAAAAAAAATAAAAATTTTGTCATTTCAAATGCGTATTTCTGTGAATATTTTATTTTCATAGCATATATGGTATGATATTTTTAATACATGCCAATGCATACATTTTACTCAAAATTGGATAAAGATAGAACAAAAATGCATAAAACATTTTTTCTTAAGATTATTGTTTCCTATAACTTTTATTTAAAAACTTTTTCCATATCTTTTTTATTTTCTCCAATAATTCACAATGTTTGATTTTAATGTTCAGTAAACTTCCTCTTCCGGTTATGCGATTATACTGGAAATCTAATCAGCTCTTCGCATAGTTAATAAACTTTTAAATATGAAGTTTCATTGTCCTGTCTTTGCTCGTTTTTAAGGTAATGAACATTCAGACACACATCCACACACACAGACGTCATTACGAAAATAGTCAAAACGTATTCAGGGGACCCCAAAACATGTATTTCCTTCAAAATCTCGCAATCGAAATATTTCATGATTCCTATACTTCCTTTATACTATGCATAAGAAAGTAAAAAGAACAAACCAGCGATTATTAAAAAAACCAATAAAATCATAAAATTGTGAAGATCGGGTGTTTTTCATTTAATATAAACGACGAACTTAAAAAAGCCCCCCTTCAGGTCGCGAACCAGTACGAACCTTAAATACATATGTTTGACGAAGTTTGCATGACAATTTTATTAATAAACAAATCTTGTAGCTTTGATTGTATCACCCTATTTTTTATTTATTTGGACTAAACTTTATTCACCACAATTTATTTATTCACTTTTTAACGAGATACATTTATTTAGTCAAGACAAAATAATTCTTAAATAACACACATAAAAATAAACGCTGAATTGCTGTTCTTCTTTAACTAGCGGCGATAATGACGCCTCTTGCGGCGCTTTAGAGGCGAATATATGAGTACATACAAATAAATTTAAGCTTCCATAAATTCGATCAATTCGTATTTAGTTTTAAGTATTGATTTATTAAATTAATAAAAGATTTAGAATACGATTTTTAAATATGTTTTTCTTGAATTTATCGATTAAACTGAAAGTCGAAATGAAACATTAATTTTTTTAATTATAAAACTTAGTTTAAATATTATCAAATTTAAATTGATTCTTATGGGATTGTGTAAACTTTTTCCCGCTCAAAATAAACTCGATACTAATTATGACGTTAAGATTTTTTTTTTCGGGATAAATAGTATCATGATAGTTTTTGTTGGGCTAACATAAAAATGTCATGATAGCTTTTCTCATGACAAGTAAAATATTGCGATATTGTTATATATTAGTATATTAGTGTTGCCAACACACTTTTCTGGGATAATTTTCGGGATAACTTCACAGATATAGTTCAGCAGTACACACCTAAACCAGTTTTTACACGATGATAGGTTCCCATCGTGTGAAAAGTACCATGTAAGAACAGGCTTAGGTGTGCTCATGTATTGGCATCTAAAGTCAATGCAAAATAACGGAATTACTTGTACCTTTTTTTATTTGATTTGCAATTGTCATCATACACAGATAAACACAAAACACCGTATAAAAAAGAACGTGAGAGATGGACATGGAAATGCTCAAAATATCGGTCATCTTTCTTGCTATTAAGTCCTAAAATAAAGTAAAATATCCACTTGATATTTTACTTAAAGAAACTATTGTAATTCAATCATTTATTAAAAGCAGCAAAATTATGTCCACAGTCCTATGAAAGTTCCAGTTACATCCGAAAAATTTTTTAAAAATTAATTTTTTCTATAAAAAGCTGTTTTAATTAAAACAACTAAAAACAGACAAATTAAATATTAACATTGATTAAATAAATTAATTGTTCGGTCGACATTCGACGTGATCGCAGTAACATTTCTTATTTATTTGAGCATTTAAGGATAATTAACAATTTTAAACTTCAGCGGCTTGTTAAAAATGGTTGTCTAGCCAATTATTGTACAATGTGGTCCAAATACCTATATCAGTTAATATATCGCAATAATCACAATGTTAAATACTAGGTTAGGTAAGGTTAGGTTTGGGCGGCGGTCAACTAGCACCAGGCATAGACACAAAAAATGGTCCATAGCCATACCACAATAATTATTTCCTCCAACTCATTGGAACCATTTTCAGCTGTTAATAAAGCGCTGGAGTCTCCTGACGTCCATCCTACAGAGGTCCGTCAGGTCTTTGAAGAGGGGTGCCCCTAGAAACTTTAGTCTGTTTCGTGCCAGGCGAGGGCAGGTGCAAAGAAGATGAAGTACTGTCTCTTCCTCCTCTTCGTCCTCGTAACTACGACAGTAGTCATGTGAGAAGACACCAAGTCTACTCGCATGCCTCCCTATGAGACCATGCCCCGTAATCACTCCAACAACCACACTGATCTGACTTCGCTGAAGTGAGATCAGCTGTTTGAATCTCGCCAAGTCAAACTATGGCCAGACTTGCCGAGTTATTACGCACGAAGTGATACTTGACCATCTGTCATTCGTCAGCTCGCTAGCTTCTTCCTGAAGCAGCAGTTTGCATACCTCAAGAGGTATTTCAATATCCTTTCTGCTTTCTGAGAAGTGGTCCATTATACCACGTCGAGCCAGTTCATTGGCGTTTATATTCCCTGTACTTATGAAATGTCCTGGCACCCATAAAATGTGGATGTTGAACTGATCTGCTATCTCGTTAAGAGATGAGAGACAGTTCTGGACTACTTTCGACGTGAGGAGGTGTGATTGAAGCGCTTTAATGGCACCCCATACAAGAGAATGGGTCTGACCACTGCGGTATAAAGCCAATGTACGATGCGGGGCTCCAGCCCCCATCCTTTCCCAATTGCATTTTTGCAAGAGTATAGCGATACCGAAGCTTTCTTTACCCTTTCC
Source organism: Tipula vernalis (assembly GCA_958295665.1). NCBI lineage: Eukaryota > Metazoa > Arthropoda > Insecta > Diptera > Tipulidae > Tipula > Tipula vernalis. Next base: position 241,134,966 of record OY282560.1, on the reverse strand, counting down.
AAAATATTGGGTTTCCAATATAATTTGCTATCCAAAACGAGACCCAGAAAGTTAATTTCAACTGTTAAAGTCAAGCTGAACCCATTTAAAGTAGGAGGATCGATGTGAGGAAGTTTATATTTCCTAGAGAAGAGAACCAATTCGGTTTTGTGTGGGTTCACATTCAATCCACAGCCATTGTCCCATAATGAAAGAATGCCCAGGGCATTTTGCATAAGAAGGCCGCACTATTTACCACGGACATCAATAGCAACATCATCCGCATAAGCAACCACCTTGAAGCCACCGTCCTCCAGTCTCAGCAACAGGTCATTTATGACCAAGTTCCAAAGTAGGGGGGATAGTACGCCACCCTGCAAATTTTCTGACGGAGGATTCTCCAAAACTAGCATTTATGATCTTGCCTCTTAGCATCTGATCTACCCAGTCCTTCAGTAATTCATCCACTCCCAGATCTGAAAGTGCCCGAGTTATAGCCCGTGGAAGCACATTGTTAAAGGGCCCCTCAATATCCAAGAAGATTACCATTGCGTAGTCTCTAAATTCCAAAGATTTTTCAATGAAAAATACAAGAGAATGAAAGCAGTCTCTACAGATCTGTCGTTGCCATAGGCATGTTGAGATTTAGACAGCTTTTCCGACACAATCGTGCCTCTAATATGAGCTTCTATTTGTCTTTCCAGTGTTTTAAAAAGGAAGGAAGACAAGTTAATCGGTCTGAGGTCTTTGGGATTGCAGTGTGAGCGTTTTCCCGCCTTAGATATGATAACAACCTTCACTTTTGTCTGTTTACTAATAATTCGACGTAGTTCTAGGCTGCCTTTGAAAATTACCTCTAACCAGGAAATTGTTAGATCCGTAGTTTGTTGAATATCCGCAGGGATAATATCATCGAGTCCAGGTGACTTATATGGTTTAAAACTGTTTATCGCCCACAGGATCTTTTTTCTGTTAATAATTTGGCCTATGAAGTTACTTGTGCTTTTACCTACTGATCTGCTAGGTAAAGATTCGGAACAACCAGGAAAATGAGTCTCCATCAGAAGTTCCAGCGATTCCGTACTATTAGTGGTCCATATCCCATCCGGCCGTTGAAGATAACTTGGGATGGAAGGACCAGTTACTAGTACTTTGCGTAGCCTAGACATCTCTGAAGACTCCTGAATTCAGCCACAGTATAGTCTCCAAGAGCTGTTCTTGGCACTTCTCAATTGATATTTGTAAATTTTGAGGACTTCCTTATAGGAGTCCCAGTCTACAACAGATTTTGTTTTCCGTGCTGTTTTGAACGGTTTTTTGCATTTTCGACGGGTTTGTTGAATCTCCTTGGACCACCAGGGTGCCCTAATTTTACCCCTAGGCCTGCTAAGGGGACTAGAGCCCAGTATCGCTTCATTAAAAGGGCTGGACAACTCGTCCACCAAGCCATCGAGCTCTTGCGCAGTTTTTGGAGGTTTTGGCACCGGAACTGGTAGTGAATTACCCAGAATAGTTCTAAAGGTATCCCTGTTGGTTTTCCTCCTATTTCTGTAGATTGGACTTTTTGGAGAAGTCAAGTCCATTTCAAATTGAAGATATCAATGATCAGTAAAGGAGTGGTCCTCCGACAGTCTCCAGTTTAATAAACTAATCGCCAGAAAGCTTGAGACAAGAATAATATCCAATACTTCCTGTCTATTACTAGTTATAAAGGTCGGCTTATTGCCTGTGTTACATATATGCAGGTTAGTACTTAAAATGTAATCAAGGAGTAACTCACCTCGTTCATATGTGTCCGTACTTCTCCAGATCGTGTGATGAGCATTTGAATCACTCCGACCATGACTCCAACCTTGCGCTTCTGAGCCTCCAAGAGTAGCTCACCTAGAATGATTGGTGGAGTATCCACTTCATCATAAGCCAGGTAAGCTGATACTAGCCAGAGGTTTCGTTTATTCACCTCAATGCTGACCGCTGCTACATCTCCGTTACTGAAATTTGATAACAGAAAGCAATTTATATTATTTTTAATGAGAATGCACGACCGAACCTTACCTTATTTTTTCGCGTGCATTAATCTATAATAGGGAGTCTTGAGCCCAAGTACGCGGTTTTCAGTGACCCAAGGTTCCTGGATCAAGACGACATCTGTCGCTTCTTTCCCAATTTTTAAAATTAGAACAGCTGATACTGCCTTAGAGTGGTGAAGGTTGACTTGAAGAAATGTCAGTGTCTCTACAGACATACATCTCTACAGCCTTGTGGCGGTTCACGCATGTATACATGCGTTCGCCGTCACACACGTCAAAACAACGCGCCCATTCTACTTGTTTTTCCAGGTTTACCAACCGCGCGACACAATAAAAAACAAAATTACAAAACAGATAAACAATACATTACACAACAAATCAGTCTCATCTCGGATTTGGTACAAAGCGCTCGTCTGATTTTGGTGCCGACATAAAATATTGGTTAAAATATAAAAATAAAATTTGTTAAAAAATTCTTGTTAAAAATAATAAATAAATAAAATATAATTTGCGTATTAACATTAATGTGTTCAACAGCCTCTTCCCACCACAGTAATATCAGAGTCATCCCCTGATGAGAAGTCCTCTGAGAGCCTCTTTAAAGACTCCATGAATGCAGATGAGCTATTAAGAACCGCGGTAGTTTCTGAAGATGACTTCGGAGCCTCCGGCTTGTCCGCATCCTTCTTGTACACCTTGAGTGTGACTGCATTGAAACCATAGTTGATTAAACCGTTGGTTTTTTCCAGTGCAGTCAGTGACTCCCTGTTTAAGATGATAACAGCTGACCTATAGTTAGCCTTTGTCTCCTGGAGCTTAGCAACTTTCCAGTTGTACGTTGGCAACTCTGGGTTGCCAACCTGCAACAACTGGAGTATGGATCACTAGGCTCCGAAGGGATGTTCACCCTAACTCTTGGTATGCTGGGGTTCTCCTCCCTATCAATCACAGCAAGGCTGAGTCCGGGCCATACCTCACCAAGTCCCCCCACTGCTTTCTTATAAAGCAACAGGGACCTCTGATCTGCACAGGCAGTCAGTTTCACCTGATTCCTGTGCCAGCCCGCGTCCCGACAAGTCGGAGCAGGTCCTGGATTTTCCGACAGGACTTTCAGGTAGTGGTGGCTAAGGCCTCTTTCACCTTCCCCCAATTAGCGGGCGTGATACTGCCATCCTCTTGGGATTTGTCAATAACTGCCACAACCAGCTGGTCCTTGAGGACCTCGTTAAAAGTCCTCATAGCGGAAGCATGGAGTTTTGTTCGCTTTGCGATCTTAGGACTTTCCTCCTGAGATCTATTTCTTTTAAGCTGTGAGCCAGCTGAAGGGCCTTCCGAATTTTTCTAGGTGACTGTTTTTGCCCACGCAAGCGTGGATTTGTCCTTATCCGTTCTGTCTTCTGGCGAGATATTATTTATCTTAACCAGGGCCCTCCAGGCCTTCCTCCTAGTAATATAGGTTGGTTTTGAGGAACCAGCTTCGTTCGTGCTTTGGTTCCGCTTTGTATTTCTATACTCAGATTTGGTGACCCGAGTGAAGGGACCAGCCTCGCTTGAGCTTATGTCCCGTTGTTTATTTGTAGACTTAGAGTCAGGCCTACAGATGCGAGTCTCTTTGTCCGGACTCTTTTTGTTGTTTTTTGTTATTATGAAGATCCATAATTGTTCGCACGAGTAGCGGAGAAAGAAGTGTCCATTTGTGCAGAGATCCGTAGTACACAAATAAGGCTATTTAATCCGGAGGGCGCCAAGTATCCGGATCCACCGTTAGCGACTGAGCTAGTTTTAAAGCTGGGCCCCCAGTCTGGTCGATTATCGGCACGGTACGATTAACACCTTAACCCAGCCCAGCGATTTGTTTAAGTTTGACTCCTTTAGCGCCGTGTTTTAGCCTAAAAGTCAAAGAATCAGCAATCTAGTTACCAGCGGTCACCAAGTGGAGGTGAAACGAGCACTTGTGGAAGTTGCAAGTTACGGAGCTGACCACAAGTGCCAACTTGAATCCCCCGAGCAACTTCCACACGAACACCATGTTAAATACTAACTAGGCTAACGAAACAGAAAACCCCGGATTATTATATTAAGGATAGAAATGGCCCGTAAACTTATAGTATATACATTATTTTTATTTATTTATGATACGTACGTATCAGAAAAACGAAATTCGCAAGATTCGAATATGATATTTTACGTATGAATTGAAAACATCTTACTAATGTTATATTGTAAATAAATAAAAATTGTATGCATAAGTGTTTTTTGTATCAAAATTTCATAAAAATTGTTTATTCGCATTCGCAATTCGCGCTTGGAGTGAATAGTCCCTCAAAATCATTAATCAAACCGCAATATAAAGAGGATATTTCAAAAATTTAGTACACTTTTCGTGCAGCATAATAAAAAATTGTGTATGTAGGGAAATATTTTTTCAAAAACATGTCAAAAATTTGTTCTAACTTGCGGAAAGGGTTAACAGAAAAGTCGTATTGTAGGAGTGTAACGGATCGGGCATAATCACAAACATTAGTTGGTTTATTTTCATACAAAGCAATATTTGTAAGCTTGTTTAAAGGCCAAAAAAGGTTGATAAAGATTTAAATAATCACCATATTTTCTTATTAAAAGCTCATGTTGAGCTTCCACTCTGTTAATCTCTTGACGTTCTTCAACATATTATATGGTGATCAATTTTAGGTGGAAGGTACTAATTGTGGCATTTCAATATTTCAGAATACAGTTGAAATAATCGGTCAAAAATAAACTTTACTGTTTATTGCAATTAAAAAATAATAATAAATTGTTACTGTGCTGTTGAAATGTTTGTTTACAATCTGTACTGCAAATGTTAAACCAAATGTATCTTTGTAGCTGCTAATTTTGTATTAAGCTTAGAACTTTGTACGTTTTGGTCGTATAAAACCGCACAAGTTTATTTTAAATTAAATATTTAAATAATATACAAAATATATGTATATTTGTTTCATTTAATAATTTTTCTTTTTTTTTTTAAAAAAATATTGGACAAACAAATGAAAAAATCGGATTTAGAAATATTTTTGAAACGTAAATTAATTTAAAAATTTATAATTTGTATTTAAATTGATTTAATTGAATTGATTTGATTCAAAATTCTTACAACTTATTTTTTGAAGAATACAACTTGTGGTACCGTGGCATGACAATATTCGAGATGCAGCAATGTCGTCAAGCATTAGAAAACTCACTAAATGGAAGTTGTTTAAGTGATACCTCTACAACAAATTCACCAATAAAAGAAAGTGGTGGATATTTACCCACATTGAATGTAGGTAGTGTTCCGTCATGTTCTTATGAAAATAACTATACTAGTGTTACTAGTTTTCGTTACGCAACGCAACCGATGAAAACATCTACCGCTTTACTACAGTAAGAGTTCATAACAGTATACGAGTATCGTGATATTAAAACGCAATTATATTTTATACATCTAGATCGTCATCACCAAGAAGTAATACATTCGGTCACCGTTTTGAAGTAAAAGCAGATGTTCATCATCCAATGGATTGGTCGCCGAATAAAGATGATGGTCCAGAGCAGGATAGCTAGATTTATTGATAGATTATTATTCCATTATAAAATTATAAAATCTTCAAGAATAAATATATCAATGTATCGGTCTAAAATGACCATATTTGACAATAATTTTACTGGTTGACAAAATAGCCTTAATTTCAATTTTTTTTATGATAACCGCTTAGGCATAGTCCTGAAGTTTCTTAAAACATTCTAAATTATATTTTCTAAACAGTTACTAAACAGCTAAAAATGTCGTGTCCAGATGTGGTCATCTACATACCGATATTAAAATAACGGTTGAAAATCCAAAGAATTTTGTGTTAAATTTTTTACAAATTCCATCAATAAATTTGCCAAAATAGGACTAATAGGCGAGCATATTGGTGAGCCAAAAATTTGGTTGTAAATTTTATTATTAAATGATTCTGAATTATTTAATACGATTCTAAAGCTCTTAAAAATTGAACTTTCGTGAACTTTGTTTTTGAATTTTGCTTTATGCTCCTCCAATTGTTGCTTATAATATTAGTGACCCATTTGCAATCAACATTCGTAAATAATAACGGGACGTCTAACGATAATAAAAGGAAATTTTGAGAGATGATAATATTAGAAATTTTTTGTTTGTAATCTTCTGAATTGACTATAAACGAACAGGTTTTTCCTACTCCATCCGACCATCAACTGAGCTTTTACTTGGTCTGCATGGAATGTTTGGTTTATGAATTTTGCGCAATCCGTATAATTTAGAAATAACCGAGTTATAATTTGTTAGGTTCCTTTTTGTATTTATATTTTTTTACTATTGAATTGATTTTAGTTTGGATTGGTGCTGAATTGTCTTTATAAATTAGAATGTATGTATAGTACTATGTACTATCATTAAGAAGACTATTTATTTTATCCAAATAGTCAGTTTTCAACGTCAGAACAGTCTTGAGGACTTAAGGTTAGGTTAATTAAAAAAAAAAAAATAATTTAGCCCAAAACCATTAAAACAGATTTTAATAATATAAAATTGTGGCTAAATAAGCATTTAAATATTAATTACCAAATACGTTCTGAGCGTATTTTGGAGTAGCTTCTCAGCCGATCTTATTGAACTTTCTCGGATCTTACATTTTAGTTAGTTACTTAAGGTACTTAGTTTCTGCTATTTCAGTTGGTAATCTCTGTGAATGTTTGAGCTGCTGCTATTTTGGCTGTGACTCCAATAGAGATACCTTTGCTAATTGTATGGGGCAGCTTGCTTTCCCAATCCCCAAAACAAATACTCACAACCACTTTTGTTAATTTGAAGGTAACCGTTTCAATAAAATATCAAACTATTTATTCAAATTCAAACGTTAAAAACTTTTTATTTTATTTCTTAAAACACAATAATTTGCTCTTATTTTTAGCTGCTTATATTTTGGAAGCCAGATTGTAATTAAATTTAGTTAACAATAAAAAAAATATTATTCTGCATTTTGCTAGTTTAAAATACCACCGGTATTTTGTTAGCGCTAATATTTAAAGAAATGTTATGTACAAATTCAATCGCCTAAAAGCGGGCTAACTCAAATTGGTAACTAATTAAATATAATTAAAGTATAACTTAACAATAAAAAATAATAATAAAAATGATCGAAAAATAATTGATCGATAGTAGTACAATTCATTACATTTTGTTAGTGTGATTACAATTTAATGACATTTGAGCAATAAAAAATTCATTATATTTTGTAACCTCTAAATGGGATGTTGTGAATTCTGTTCTGATATACACTGCCAAAACATACCGCCGGCGTTGAAACATCGTTTTAATTCACTGGGAGAACGCATAACTTGTGAATTGGCCGCTTGTATGTGCCGCTTGTTGTTTTGATCGTAGCTACTCGCACGACACCATCATTTCCAGGATGCAGTTGAACAATCCGCCCGATTGCCCATCGCGAGGTAGTGAAATTTTCATCCTTTATTATTACGGTGTCATTCAACTTGATATTTTCATGTTTAATAATCCATTTGGATCTTCTTTGCAGACTGCTTAAATAATCACGATGCCATCGAACCCAAATATGCTGCTTGAGTTTTTTGACTAACTCCCATCTGGCATTGTCTGATAATTTTACGTTTACCAGATCATTTTCTGGTAGTGCATGAAGTGCTCGCCCAATTGTGAAGTGTGCTGGCGTCAGAATCAGGTCATCTATATCAGTGGATGGTGAATCATTTGCACATAGCGGACGAGAATTGAGTATGCTTTCTATGGCTGTCATCAATGTTCCGAATTCTTCAAGGGACAAAATGGTGTCACCAACGACCCGTTTAAGGTGAGTCTTGGCTGACTTTACAGCTGCTTCCCATAGCCCATTCATGTGAGATGCACCTGGCGGGTTAAAATTCCACACAATTTCTTGCCTTAAAAGAGAGGAACTAATATTAGATTTGTTTAATTTTAGAAATTTGTACAACTCCGTCAATGATTTGTTAGCGCCCACGAAATTAGAACCATTATCGCTAAACATTGCTCTACAAAGTCCCCGTCTGGCCGTCATACGACTCAAAGCTGCTAAAAAACTTTGTGATGTTAAATCACACACAATTTCTATATGCACCGCTTTCGTGCTAAGACATACAAATATGCAAATGTATGCTTTGACTGACACCTGTCCTCTTCTTCTCACAGGAGTGACCTTAAATGGGCCAGCATAATCAACCCCGACATTTACGAATGCATCAGCATATGTCACCCTTTCTGCTGGAAGATCGCCCATAATTTGGGACTCGATAATAGGCCTTTGTTTGACACATCGCACGCACTTGTGTACGATTTCTCGAACAACATCTTTGGCTCGTACGATCCAGTATTTGCTGCGTAATATGTTACTGGTTAAGTTGATACCGGCATGATAAAATCTGCTGTGATAGTCCCGAACAATGGCTTTGGTGATTACAGATTTATGCGGCAAAATTACAGGATGCCTTGTCATATACGGAGCTGCTGAATTTCTTAGTCTCCCGCCGACTCGTAAAACCCCAAACTTGTCTACAAAAGGGTTTAATGATTTGATTTTGCTATTTTTGTGTACTGGTAAGTTATTTTTCAGATGTCTGATGTCTCCCTCAAATGTTGTAGCTTGTTCAAACCTGATTATCATCAAAGATGCTTTTTCGATATCCGACGGTAGTAATGGCTCAACACATCGCTGCTCTTTTGACATCCGACAATTGCGCGAGAACCGAAGTATCAATGCTAATATTTTAGACATTTTAAAAAAGCTTGAGTATCGGTCAATGATTTCTTGGACGACGTAATTCTCTGCAGTTACTTTGAACGCAAACATCTCCACTTTTGCTTCTTCATTTGTACCATATGACACAAGTTGGAGTGGCCAAAACTCATCATGTTGCCTCAACCATTGAGGGCCATTCCACCACAACTTATTTTCTAACAATTCAGTTGAGTTTATTCCACGCGAAGCACAATCGGCGGGATTATCATCTGAACGTATATGCTTCCATTGCTCTCTCTTAAAATGATTGAGGATTTCTGATGTGCGGTTAGCGATAAACGTTGGCCATTTTCGGGGATGTGATGATAGCCAATCAAGAACAATTTTTGAATCTGTCCATAGCGTCGTTTTCTCAATATTCAAATTCAGGGCCTTTTGGACTACTAACATTAGCTTTGTGAGCAAGAATGCACCGTTAAGCTCCAGTCGTGGTATGCTTAGCTGCTTAATCGGTGCTACCTTTGTTTTGGCGGCTATAAGATGCGTGATGACTGTGTCTTTATTGGTAATACGACAATACACGGCCGCTGCATACGCCCATTGGCTCGCGTCGCAGAATCCATGCAATTCAATACTTTTACGGGAACCTAGCCATCGTGGAATTTATATGTATTGCAACTTACACAGATCTTCACGTAGACATTCCCACTGGCTTCTCGTTGGTGCTGGCAGCTCTTCGTCCCAACCAATCGCTTGCAGCCAGGTGCTTTGAAACAAGATTTTTACTCGAACGATTGTAGGAGCAAGCCATCCCAGTGATTCTGACAACATTGTTCTTTTAGTATGCGTTGCCAGATTTTCGAAATTCGTTGAGAAATAAAATTTATCAGTTTTAGGACTCCATTCCAAACCCAACAACTTTGTTGCTTCTGGATGCTCTGCGATTGTCAAGCTACCTGTCGTGTCATCTTTGTCGCAAATTCTTCGACGAATTTCCTCGTCATTTGATGACCATTTCCTCATGTTGAATTTGGCTGATTGTAAAATTTTGGAGATGGTGAACTGTAATTCTATTAGCTCTTGCTTCGAATCGGCTCCGGTCATCAAATCGTCTACATAAATTTCCTTCTCTATTGCTGTTGCTGCTGCTTCATGCTGTTCCTGGTTCAATTTAGCTAATTCCTGTAGACACCTTGTAGATAAAAATGATGCTGGTGCTGTTCCGTATGTTAAAGTCTTCAGTCGATAATGGCTTATGGGATGATCTCTGCTGCTTCGCCAAACAATGTTTTGCATTTTTGCGTCCTGCGGATCAACTAGCACTTGACGATACATTTTTTCGACGTCCCCAGTCAAGACAAATTGATGTTGACGAAAGCGCAAAACAATATCTAATAATGATGATTGTATTACTGGACCTACACGCAAGACATTGTTTAAAAATTTGCCGCTATTTGACTTAGCTGACGCGTCAAATACGACCCGTAGTTTAGTCGTCGAGCTTGAGGTTTTGAGAACACCATGATGCGGGAGATAATACTGCTGCTGGGACAATTCATTATTAGATATTTTCTCCATATGGCCCAATTCTTCATACTCCTTCATAAAGACAACGTACAAATCTCGAAATTGATTATCTCGCTCAAATCTTCTTTCCATTGCTCTTAGCCGATTTACTGCTACCTGGAAAGTTGGACTAATGTCAGTTGGAGGCTCAGAAAATGGTAGGTTGACCACAAATTTTCCTTCTGGGCTTCTCGTAGTCGTAGTACAAAATAGCTCTTCACACTTTTGCTCATCTTCAGATAATTGGGGCTTGGTTGGTACCGATTCCACTTCCCAAAAAGCTCGTAACGATGCGTCGATGTCGATCAATAAATTAAAACACGATGTCGATTGTTTCTGCTGCTCAACGAATCTTCCTGCCAAGACCCAGCCCAGTGATGTCTCCTCTGCGACTAAACGATTATTTAAATGCAATCTTTTGCCTCCAGTTATGCCATAGTAAATCTCGGTACCAAGCAAAACCTCAACTGGGCCCCTCCTGTTGAATTTCGGATCTGCTAAAATCAATCCCTTTAGTTGGTCACACTCAAATGGATCAAAATCATTGGCTGGAATGAAAGAAGCTATTTTTGGTACAACATACGCTTCAACTTCCCATTGTGGGTACTGCTTATTAATTGGCCGCACTGAAAGATGCACTTTTCCCCGTGAATGACCGAGCTTCGCGTCCCCAAGGCCCTTCATCAAAATTCGCCCATTTGTTCTCGGCAATCCTAGCTTCTGAGCACATTCTTCAGTGATAAAAGATTCTTGTGATGAAGAATCCAATAGCGATCTGCAATCTATCTCATCTCCGTCACTACATCTTAGTTTTACCATCGCTGTGGGTAAAACGGCTTGGGATGTCGTCATGACCTGGAAATTATTAGATGAAACAGTTTGATTTAAACCGGTGGTTGTAGCTTGAGAAGATGGGCTAATATTTGCATGTTCTTCCATGTGTAACAATGTATGATGTTTTCGTTGACAATGACGACATCTGATTTTAGACCGACATGCATAAACGCTATGATTGAAGTTGAAGCAGTTGAAACAACGTTTTTCTTCCTTAACAATTTCTCTTCGTTTCGATACAGTCATAGCCTTAAACATTTCACATTCAAAAAGCTTGTGATCGTTGCTCTTACACAGCCGACATGAAAGCGCGGTGGTATTACTGCTAGTCGTTGTAGCGAATGCATTTGACTTAACTATTTTCGTTGACGGATTAGGAGAAGATTTCTTTGATGTATATGATTTCATTGACTCCAATGCATCTGTGCGGTTTTCCAAAAATTCAAAAAACTCCGATAGTTCGGGAAAATCTTTATTTTCAATGCTCTGTTGTGACCATAATGCTTGTGTCTCCAAATCCAGTTTGTTTAACAAAATATAAATAAGCCAAAGATCTCGTTGTTCCGCTTTAGTTCCTAAACATTTGAGACCACGAAGTGCTTCATCCGAAGTATCAAGTAGTGATCGAATATTTGCTGCGGTTGGGTTGCTAATTGACGGCTGCTTCAAAAATGCTTCGATGTGTGATGTGATGGTGTGGCGTTTCTTGTCGTACCGCTTTATAAGTTTTTGAAGAGCTTCTTGGTAATTGGCCTCAGTCACATTTGTGTCGCGAAGAAATCGTTCTGCATCACCCCTCAGGAAACTCTTCAAATACTGGAACTTTTGTGCCGATGTCAAATATTCCTTTTCATGTATCGTCGACGTAAATAAATCGAAAAATGTTTGCCACTCTTTATATGTTTTGGCAGTGTATATCAGAACAGAATTCACAACATCACATTTAGAGGTTACAAAATATAATGAATTTTATATTGCTCAAATGTCATTAAATTGTCATCACACTAACAAAATGTAATGAATTGTACTACTATCGATCAATTATTTTTCGATCATTTTTATTATTATTTTTTATTGTTAAGTTATACTTTAATTATATTTAATTAGTTACCAATTTGAGTTAGCCCGCTTTTAGGCGATTGAATTTGTACATAACATTTCTTTAAATATTAGCGCTAACAAAATACCGGTGGTATTTTAAACTAGCAAAATGCAGAATAATATTTTTTTTATTGTTAACTAAATTTAATTACAATCTGGCTTCCAAAATATAAGCAGCTAAAAATAAGAGCAAATTATTGTGTTTTAAGAAATAAAATAAAAAGTTTATATCGTTTGAATTTGAATAAATAGTTTGATATTTTATTGAAACGGTTACCTTCAAATTAACAAAAGTGGTTGTGAGTATTTGTTTTGGGGATTGGGAAAGCAAGCTGCCCCATACAATTAGCAAAGGTATCTCTATTGGAGTCAAAGCGAAAATAGCAGCAGTAATAAAATGTTATAGAGCAAACGCAAGGGTAAGAAAAAAAAATATGATCACCAATTTGCACAACACTTTTTTTAATAAATTGAGAAGATGAATAAAGTTCTCGGTAAAATCACTTTCACTTAAAACAAATTAGATTTTTTATTTTAAACAAGTAAATTTATATTTATTGATAATCAAAAGAAAATGTTTTTTATTTTAATTAAGAAAATAATTAAAGTTATGATTATAAATTTATTTAATAATAGAATATAATTATTGTAATATATTAGATTTCACCAAAAAATTATGTTTCCAAAATTGTTGTTATCCATTCGGCTGTCTCGATCAGAAGAGAGATTTTATTTCTTGATTACCATGCAAATTAATTCAACAAAGTCATTACTCAGAAAAATATAATTCCTAACGCGCGAAATTCAAAATAGTGGTGAATAAACAAAACATCGAATGCATATTTCTACGAAATTCAACGTGATAATTCCCTGACGTCGATAATGTAGATCGATATGCATTTGACAAACAAATAATAACAATATAGCGGATTTATTGATGATGTACGTATACGATTGTTGTACACAATATTTTGGTAAAATTATTTAATTTATATTTCCTTTCTTTTTAGATATTTCAGCATTTTAAGCGTAAACATACTGCCCCCAAAAAGAAGGAAAGATAAATCGACTTCTATCCAAAAAAAGAAAACGTGATCATCGGCGAAAATTTGTATGGTAAGAACAATTTTGGACACGAATGATTTTTTTCTTTTCTAATTTCAGAATTGTGAATGTTAAATGATAATTAATTAATTATAAAAATAGTGTATAAACAATGTAAATAGTTATATAATTCAATGTGATACAAATAATGTAAAATAAAAACAAAATTAAATATGTTACATGATTGTGTTTTACTTGTTGTTACGTGGTGTGAAATTAATTTCATCTGAGCATTTTTCATTGTTATCATCGATGGGTAGTGGAATCAGCTTAGCTATCGGTCGTTTAATCTGACCGTTTGCGGTACGTACAGTGGCGACGCGAACTAAGCCATCTTTGCCATGATGTAATTGTTGAATTCGTCCGGTTAGCCAATATGATTGTGGAATGTTCGCATCTTGAATCAGTACTAACTGATCCAATTCTACATTTTTTGTCTTCGCTCTCCATTTGTGTCGCTGATTGAGCGTAGTGAGGTAGTCTCGATGCCATGCTTTCCAAAAACCTTGAATTCTGTTTTGAATATTTTGCCACCTTGAGAGGCGCGATTCGTTTATGTGGCTTAAATCAGGCTCAGGAATTGCCTTCATTGATTCTCCAATCAAAAAGTGAGCTGGTGTTAGAACGTCATATGATGACACATCTTCGGAGAGGCTACATAATGGCCTGGAATTTAAAACAGCTTCAATTTGGGTTAACAGCGTAGTCATCTCTTCATATGTTAACGGTGAATTTCCAGCGACTCGTTTTAAGTGATATTTCACTGATTTTATGTTGGCCTCCCACAGACCGCCAAAGTGGGGAGCATGTGCTGGGTTGAAAACAAAATTGATTTTCTGTGGGGTAAGAAAGTTAGATATTAGTTTGAAGTGGTTTTCATTTTTAAAATGTTCGTAGAGTTCGTTTAATTCTCTGTGGCTGCCAATAAAATTGCTGCCATTGTCCGAGTAGATTTGGGTCGGTATACCTCGACGAGATATGAATCGCTTAAGTGCGGCTATAAAACATTCAGTACTCATATTACTCACAAGCTCGATGTGGATCGCCTTTATGGACATATTTACAAATAAAGCGATGTAGCCTTTAGTTACTCTACACTGTCCACGTCCAGACTGTTCCCGTAAATATAACGGTCCAGCATAATCGACGCCTGTGTGAATAAATGGTCGTCCAGCAATAACCCTGACTTTAGGTAAGTTGCCCATCAGCTGCTCGTTATGTAACCTTTTTTGTTTGAAACAAGTTATACATTTCGCTACATAATGTCTGGCCATGTTCCTGCAACCAATAATCCAAAATCGTTGGCGAAGTAGACTAGTTAGTAATGCATATCCGGCATGAAGATTTTGTTTGTGAACCGCATCGATGATTAACTTGCTTAATATATGGCCCTTTGGAAGTATAATGGGATGCTTAGTGTCGAATGAGCAGGTTGAATTTTCGATTCTCCCTCCAACTCTGAATATGCCGGTAGCATCTAAGAAAGGCGTTAGTGATAGAAGTTTACTACGCTTGAATACACCTTCTTTGGAATTAATTGATTTTAATTCATTTGGAAATTCCTGATTTTGCGCCCATTTTATGCAAATAATCTCTGCGCGATTAATTTCTTCGACTGTTGGTGGATGTATGTCTCGATGATGTGTTAGAATTCCTTTGTTCCTGGTAATTTTCATCTTGGCGTTAGTGGTAAATCTATAAATGTAACCGATGATTCTGTAAATTTTATTAAGTGAAGAGAAACGGGTAAACAGCTCTGAGACTATGTCTAAATTGCATAGTTCAATGTGAAGATTTTTGAAGCTGTTCCTTTCTTCTAAATCAGTATGATCATGACTTTTGGCTGAGATGTTGACGGAACTGATTAGAGAGTTATCTTTACTATTTGCTAGAAAATCCGGACCATTCCACCACAATTGATTTTTTACTAATTCAGCAGAATTTAGACCACGAGTTGCCAGATCGGCCGGATTTTGTTTAGACGGAATGTGTAGCCAATGTTTTCTAGGAATATATTCAAGAATTTCTGACGTGCGATTGGCTACGAATATCTTCCACCTACGGGGATGATCATCTAGCCAAGCTAAAACAATTGATGAATCGGAATAGGCGTGAATTGAAGCGACTTCGATCCCTAAGTATTGAGTGATATACTTTACTAGACGACACAATAGTAACGCTGCGCACAACTCCAGTCTCGGCAAAGATACTTGCTTGATAGGCGCTGGTGTCAGAAGTGGGATTTTCATTAAGAATTCCTGATCGTTTGAAATCCATTTTCTGATTTTAAATCCACCTTCAGCCAATAGAGCGGACATGCTTTTATAAATGTTGACTGCTTGTTGAGTGCTTTCACAGCCTGTCAGCATATCGTTTACATAAAAATCTTCCAAGAGAATAGAGGCAGCTTGTGGGTAACTTGACTGGTAGTCCATGGCTATTTGGTGTAGTGTTCTAACGGCTAGAAACGCTGCGCTTGAAGTTCCGTAGGTTACGGTATTTAGTTTAAAATGTTGTATTTCTTCGGCGACATTAGTTCTCCACACAATTCGCTGAAAATCGCAATCGTCAGGATGGACTCTCACCTGACGATACATTTTTTCTATGTCAGCAGACACTGCCACTGCACGAGTTCTGTAACGAAGAAGGATTGCCATTAAATCCTTTTGTATTGTTGGTCCTATAAGTAATGTGTCATTTAGCGACACACCGGACGTGCTTTTACAGGACCCATCAAATACGACTCGGAGTTTAGTCGTGGAGCTAGATTCTTTTAATACGGCGTGATGTGGCAGATAGAAATGATTTTGACCTGATACGGATCTTATGTCAGCAATCGCAGTCATGTGATTCAGTGAATTGTATTCTTCCATGAACTTGATATAATTTTCTCTTAGGTAACAGTTTTTATCAAATCGTCTTTCCATCGCGAGTTGTCGTTTTACTGCCATGTTAATTGATTTGCCAAGTGCTGTTGTTCCTGTGGCATCTTTGAAAGGAAGGCGAACGACATATCGTCCATTCTCGTCCCGTGTTGTGGTTTGTTTGTAATGGGTTTCACAGTAGTCTTCTTCGGCCGAGTATTTGTGTTCCGATTTTAACTCCTCTAATTCCCAGAACCGTTGTAGTATGTTAAGTTCGACATCGTTGTTGATGATACTAGTGTGGAACATTGATAATGATGAAATTTGTGGAGAATAGTTGTATTTACCTCCAACCACCCAGCCGAAAGTAGTTTGATTCTCAAACAGGCCTTCTTCAATTTTCAGCTGTTCCTGCAGGATTATTTCGAAGAATACGTCGTTTCCCAAAATTAGGTCTACTTCACCTATTGTATTGATTGATGGATCTGCCAATTGCAAATTCTTTAGTTTAGTCCAGTGTGTGACATCTATATTGTATGATGGCAATTGCGACGTCAGTTGCGCTAGAATGAAAGCATTTACGAAAACACATACGCTTTTATTATGTCTTGAGCGTAACTCGAGTTCGACCAAGCCTCTTGTAGCTCCAGCTTTCTTAGACCCAAGTCCATTAACAGTAAAGCGAGCATGCTTTCGAGGAATTCCAATTCTTTGAACGCATCTTTCATTGATGAATGTGGACTGTGACCCAGAATCGAGCAGGGCTCTAATAGTGTGGAGCTTACCGAAGGAATCGGAGATGTTGACTAAAATGGTGGACAATAACGTTTTTTGCAGATTCACTAAATTAGATCAACTAGCGGAATTTATATGATTTTTATTGTTTCGGAAATGTGGTTGTAAATTAAAATTTTGCAATAAGGAAACCGTTGCATTTGATTTATCTTCTCTGTTGATTGCAGACATTTCAATTTTAGCTGAATCAGAGTTACTGTTGATTGAAGATACGTTATTCTTGTTGATTGAAGAGTCGTTACTCTTGTTGATTGAGGATTCGTCATTCTTGTTGATTGAAGATTCGTTAGCCTTGTTGATTGATGATTCGTTATTCATGGATGATCGAGGAGGTTGCAATGCATTTGTACCAAGTGCCGGTACATGCCGATGATCTTCGAGGTACGGTTCCCGACGAAAGTTATCCAACATCTAAGTTGACATTTGCTTTGGCAATCTACTCAGAAGGACTGCAGCCATCAGCTCAAGTCTTGGTAAGCTGACTTGTTTTAGGGGCGCCACCTTGGTTTTGGCTCGTATTTGATGTGTTACGAACCCTTCGTTGCTTTGTGATCGTGCGTATACCGCCGATGCATATGCCCGCTTACTTGCGCCACAAAATCTGGGGTTTACGATACTGGTTGACGCAGCAATACAACGGGGAATATTTAGGTCAGGTGCTTGGCTTAGCTTGTTTCGCAGTTCAATCCAGGATGCTCTCGTTCCTGCAGGCAATTGTTCATCCCTTCCAACCTTTTTCAGCCATAAGCTCTGGAATAAAATTTTAATGCTTATCGTGATCGTGATTAGGGATAAGAGTTCCAAGGGATCGAATATTTTGCCGGCTTCTGATAAGAAACTTCGGATGGTATGGATTTGAGTATCGCTCAGGCTTACTTGAAAGTTGAAATCGTCGGCGTTGGCATCCCAAGCTATTCCCAATAGCTCTACCGGTTCTGGATGCTCTGAAATTATTTTGACATGATTAGAGCCACTGCACCACTGCTACTTAATATGTTCAGTACATCGTCTTTCAGCTTAACCAAATCAGGTAAAGTGGATACTCCAGTCATTAAATCATAGACATAAATATCATATTCGATAGCTCGGCTTGCTTCTGGATACTCTTGTTCATGTAACTGGGCTAGTTCCTTCAAACATCTGGTGGCCATGAATGGTACGTGACTTTTTTCAGGCGTATGGGCGGATTATTTGCTTTTTATCTCGCCACAGAATAAGCTGATATTTGTGATATTCCTGATCTACCCAAACTTGACGATACATCTTTCCTATATCGCCTACTAATACGTAATGATGGTGCCCGAATCGCGTAAGTATTTGCAATAGGCTCGATTGGATGTTGGTACCTACCATGAAATTATGGTCCAGTGATACGCTTGTGGTTGAGTTTGCGGATGCCCAAAAACTACGCGTAATTTTGCTATGCTTCTATTGCTCTTCAAGACTCCATGAGGTGGCAGAAGATATGGTTGCTGAAGTTCAGCGTGGTTTACTTCGAATGGTTCCAGGTGCTTAGATCTTGGTATTCTTTTAGGAAATCTTCATACAGCCGACGAAATTGAACATTCACCTTGAAGCGTTTCGCCATTCCTAGCAATCTGGATATTGCTTGCTGCTAAGTTGAGCCTACAATCCTCGATGGTTTCTAGAATGGAAGCTTGGTAATGAACCTCCCATCGTTAGCTTGCCGTGTTGTCGCCTTGAACCTTTCTTAACAATTTTGTTCTTCCTGTGTGATGTTCTTGATTTGAGGAAGCCCTTCGATTGCCCAAAATGACCGTAGCGTAGCATCAATGTCAACAACGGTTGTGAATGACTGTTTAGTTTCGGTTTTATCAGATTCGTGTTTACCACCTAAGATCTAACCAAACTTCGGCCAAACTGATTTTGGATAATGTCTTCATGCTGACATTCATGTCGGACATGTTATAAAATCAGATCTCGCGGGACTGCAGGGAAATAAAATGGAAACGGGGAAGATCACCATCTCCAATGCAGGGACGACCACGGAGAGTAGGCAGTGACCAAGCAAGAAGGCCAAACCACGACGGGGCCGTTAAACTATAAAGTGTCAGCTTAAAGAGGCAGAAGCTGACTCCCACAACCGATTGCCCCATAACCTCCATCCGCGTTTCGAAAGTAGCAAGAGGCGGTAACAGCTTAACAATCAAAGGCGATTGTTTGATGGCACAGATTGCATCTTTACCCTGGATGCGGGTGCAAGCCGCACGATTGTTCGTAAAGATCTGATCTATAGAGGAATACACCCAGCTAATCGATTGAAGTTACAAACGGCAACTGGGGATAGTGCAGTAATAAAAGGCAAAACGATCATGAAAATAAAGATCGGGAAAACTCTTTTCTAACACGAAGTGCTGATTGCAGATATTGCGGATGAAATCATTTTCTGGATGTACTTCATGAGGGCAAATGCCTTCGTGGGATGTTGAACGAGGAGTGTTAACTTACGATAACTTCGAGTTGCCACTTCAAGCTAGCAGTATAGGAGCAACTACCAGGTGAATTATTGTTGATTAACGGGAGAAGCTGCCACCGAACTCGGAGATGATCGTGTGTGGATTGGATGGAATTTCTGGGTGAGCTAGGTTGTGGGTTGTGGAAGCTAAAGAAGATAAGAGCGGAGCCAAGCTCTAGTTAAACAATACAACTACCATAGACTACCAATTAGAACTCTAAATCTGTGTGATAAGATGAAAACCATCAAGAAAGGAGCAGTCATCGGCAAATATGATGAGGTTTCAACTATACTAAAGTGTGAACAGAAAATTCGATTGGAAAAGCTGACATGCAAGGGCAGAAAGAAGTAGTAGAACAATTTATGCGGAAATGGATCGAACATCTTACCGTGATACAGAAAAATTCTACACATTAACTACTCAAACGGTACATGTCCATTTTCTGCAGTAGTACATCGGGCAATAATGAAGGAACCTCAATGGTAAATCATCGAATTGATACGGGAACAGAGATGCCGATTTGTCAACCACCCAGAAAGTTACCATTGGCAAAACAACAAGAAATCAATCGGATGGTAACAGAAATGCAGGCAGCAATAGTTATCGAACCATATAACAGTCCTTGGAGCTCACCGATAATATTGGTCAAGAAGAAAGAAGGAAGGTAACATGAGATTCTGCGTTGATTAGCGAAAACTCAATGCTGTGATGAAAAAAGATTGCCACCCACTGCCAAGGATCGATGACGCGTTATACACGTTACGGGTGCTCAAATATTTTCGACATTAGATCTACAAAGCGGCTATATGCAGGTAGAAGTCCATAAGGAATAGCGCGAGAAAACAGCGTTTAGTGTGGGCAACGGGCTTTGGCAATTTAATGTTATGCCCTTCGGATTAAGTAACGCCCTGCCACTTTTGAACAGTTAACGGAGCGCGTGCTACTGGGATTACATTGGAAGACGTGCCTAATATATCTGGAGGACATCATCGAACTTGGCAGAGGTTTTGGATTGGATACATCCCGGCCTTGGCTGTTCATAACGGAAGTAAAATATTTAGGGGATTGGCCAAGGCCTTAAAATTTACATGAAAAGAGTTTACACGAGTTAACCAGGAAGAACAAGGCATTCGAATGAAAGGATGACCAGGAAGAAGTGTTTGTGGAACTAAGGAGATGATTATGCATCCCACCAATTCTAGCTTACCCTATACCCAACGTGAAATTTGTTTTAGATATCGATGCAAGCAATGTCGGTATAGGAGGAGGGTTATCACATAAAACGGGCCAAGAACGAGTTATTGCATGATACTCACAACATTATCAAAACCGGAGCGGAATTATTGCGTAATACGAAAGGAATGGTTGCCTATAGCATTTAGATTAATAAATGGGTGTTTAAAACAAATGTGGGAAACACGGATGGCAAAGTAAAACAATGGTTGCTGGTGATACCGAAGAGGCGGATTGCGGAAATCCTGAAAGAGTATCACGGAGGAGCAAGTGGGGACCACCTAGGAATTAATAAAATACTGGCCAATATACGTCACCGATTCTACTGGGTATGATGTAGACAGTTCGTCGCTTCGTCGACGTTGAAATATGAAAGTAGTTAACTTTAATATCATACTTAATAATATATCCAATATAAACAATTCAATATAATAACATATATAAACTAAGAATTTAACTAGTGGGTAATTTCATAATGCGTGCAGCTCTAGGTTTCACGCAACAACAATTTTCTTCGCCTAAATCGGACTTAAGATTAATTATTCTTGAATGTGTTTGTTGTGTATGAATTATTTTTCCAAAGCCTTCCATCATTTTATTTATACGATTACATTCCGTAATCGCTTTTCCACTTTTTAAAACGACTCGATTTCAAGGCATAAAACATCGATGTTCTCTACATTGCAGAAGATACAGCTGATTAAAATTTGTGCATATTAGAAAGAGATTTAATATTTTTCTGTAAAGGTTGGTTATACAATAAGGAAAATGTATACGTAATTTTATACATGCGATTGGCTTTAATTTCACATGCAACTTAGACGCAATCCAATTTTTTGTCGTGTACTCTACACGATTTACTTACTGGCAGCAACATATTGTGTAAATGTGCATAAAAATTGCATAGGGTAAAACTACCATTAGGTTATTAAAATAGAACATAAAACATTCTAATTATTTTTATTACTGCGGTCTCATAAATATTTTTTTGCTTGCATACAAATGAATGCTTTCCTCATATTACAATTATCCAAACTCCATCGGATTCCACGACCTGATTTACGATTAAACAATTTTATACAATTTCCGATGCTTGATTTAGGTTCGTCACGATCCCAATGAAAGTACTCAATTGGTTTTCCAACTGATGTCCACCAAAATTCACCGGCGTTTCCTAAATCGGTGCCCGATATCCAATATTCATACAGGTCACTCTGATTATTTATTATGTCAATAATTTCATCGTTATGATTTTCATCTGCAATACTCGCAAACTCCCAATCATTTTTGTGACAGTATCGTGTGGCTGTAAACCAATCAACCGCAAACCAACCAATAAAATATTTGTATCGTGAATTGGCCACATCAAAGACTTGATATGTTGCAGTATCATACCCTGGAACTTTTAATTAGAACATTTATACAAATATTACAAAATATTGATTTAGTTTACTGTACACGTTTCAATATATTCACTTGTTACATTGGCTGGAATCGTTGTCTTTCGAAATACAGCAACATTTTCACACTTGATCACCGTTACCGTTAAAACCAAAAACACAAAACTTATTTTTGAATTCATTTTTCGCTTTAGAATAAAATGGAAAAACTTTGCTTTTATAGCTTGGGTTTGTTGTTTTGTGTTTTTGTTCAATGTTTTCAATTTTTAATATACATTTTTGATAACCTCAAACAAGAAAGGTTATATTTTAACAAAAGCAGGGCATTAAAACCCAATTAAATCTATACTCTTTTTTTTATTTTTCATTCCAGTTCAACTATCTTGTGGCGAATAGAGCTTTATATAATTACTGTAAATTGCATTTTATTGTCTGTATGTATACTCAATGTTGAATTTTCTTTGTTGCTTTTCAATCGTTTGCACTCTCGAATTTTTACCATTGTCTTTTAGTTTTGGTTTTTATGTTTGTTATGTTGAGTAATTTTGAATCCCTTTTCAGTTTTAAAAACATTGAATTGAACTTGATGGTTACATAACAAAATTGGCTCGACTTTGGTAATTTTGTTAAATTTTTTTATGTTACCCATTATCAACAAAAAAAAAAAAAGAGGACACGATATTTACAAAACAACAAAAATATCGAAGCTTTTCCATTTTCATCTTAAAACCATAAACATTTTAGTTTTTGGTGTATAATGTAACATAAGAAAATAAATTCATACACGACGAACCAATCCATGTTTTGGTTATTTTTGCTATTTATTTTTAGTTTGAAGTTATTCAAATCACTTAAAATACGTTATTTTTGGGTATATCCACCCTGTGTAGCCTCAATAAAAAAAAAAAAATTCTCATATAGTTCAAGGGCTGGATGCAAAATGCGCTAATCTAGGCGCTATAATTCAGTTTCTCGCTTTTGTATCCGTAAAATAATTTGGATTTTATATCTTTTGATTTTTTTTTTTGGATTTAGTGGTGTACACATTTTACTTGTTGTTGTTATACTACTTACGCAATAATAAATCAAATGGATAAATGTACGGTATAATAAATGTTCATACAACTTTATAAATTTAGAACTTAGAAAGGAATGCTGGTTGGTAATAAATGTTTATTTCAATTATTTTAATCCATTGGAGGTTCAAAACGGAAATTGGAACTTTTGATTTTTGAAATAATTAACTCTAATCTCTAATAATATAGGGGGGCGAGTAGCAGAGACAGAAGAGACGCAGCGATTTCAACAACAACGTCAAGCAACACTACCTACAGTTAGTACAAATTTGGGTGACCGCAAGCTACGTCCGGTGGACTCACCGTCCTCAACGACGAGTCATCAACCGACAACAACAACAACAACATCTTCAATACTTTCTTCAGTATAATAATTATCAATATTTAATGTCATAGTAATATTTAATCAGCATTTCGTTTTATTGTAATATAATAATATTTTATTCGTAACAATCAGCATTTCATTTAACGTAATATAATAATTTTTGTTTTGACTAAAATTAATTTCGATAACAATAATTATATCTGCACTTGCATTTTCTCAATGCGTTTTATTCTAATTCTCAGAAGTATATTATATATGTACATACATAAGTATACTTCTTTACTTACTTTCTTCTTTATATTTTCATTGTATAAATAAAAATGATAAAATATAAGAATCAGAATTATTGTAACCTCCGATCAATCCAGTAGTTAAAATTACTAAAAATAAATTTATTATAACAAAATTAAAGTAACAAATCGTGTTTTCTTTAAATTCCATGACTGCAAGTTATAATTGGCCCAGCCGCTAGAGGATTTTTTCTAAAATCCAAAGACAGTCAGTGTTCTAAAGTGAAATAAAATTAAATAAAAGTGTTAACGTGATAGTTAAATATCGGCGGCTTACCGATATAAAGTGCTTCGATTTTTTTTTTACTTGGAACGCCTTGAATCAACGACGGTTTATCGTTTATTTTAGGAACAACATGCTGAAACTTGTCATCTACGCATTAATAATTACACTGGTTACATGGTAAGTGATATTTTTTATATATGTGATCAAATCCATTAAATAAAATTTAAAATCCTAACCTTTAATTCTCAACCTCACGGCATATGAGGAAAATCTTGTTAAACAAGAACATATCTTAGTGAAGATATTAGAATAGATTCCGCGGTTTACGGAATAATATAATTTTAATAGCAATAAGAAAGTGAATATTAATTGAAGTTTGTTAAAATAATTGTGTTAGAACAGTGAAAAATATAAAATAAATTAGTTAATCCACGGTTTATGGATGAATTAGTTAACCTAATAAGAAAAATAAAAATTAATAACGAAGATATTGATTCAATAGAAGAAGATACAGTTCAAGAAAATTTTAAGATAAATCATTCTGATAAAATGTCGTTAGAAAACATTAATAATTTAATTAGTTGTCTTAAACTACCAGATTCCATTAGGGATTTGCCAAAATTTGAGGGATCAAAACATACTCTGCACGAGTTCATCGACAATGTCAATGAAATAATAGAACAATGTGAGTCAGTATTAGGTAAAGGTAAAATCCCAACAACATTTTTAAGAGCTATTCGTAATAAAGTAATAAATGAGGCAGATGAAATCCTTAATATGTACGGAACTCCTTTAGATTGGAATTCCATTAAAGAAAATTTGACCACGCATTATGCGGATAAAAGAAACGAAGTAAGTCTCATTAGAGATTTACATACTCTTCACCAAGGAAATGATACCATTGAAAAGTTTTTTTCCAAAATAATTGATATTCAAAGTACAATGATTAATAACATAAAGTTAAATGAAGATAATCTCACAGCTCGATCTATTAAAAACACCCTATATAAAGAAATGTGTTTAGCCACCTTCTTGGTAGGTATCAAAGAACCTATGGGCTCAATGATAAGAGCTAGGGATCCTAAAAATATAGCGGATGCATTTTCACTATGCATCACTGA
Organism: Tipula vernalis; assembly: GCA_958295665.1. Lineage (NCBI taxonomy): Eukaryota > Metazoa > Arthropoda > Insecta > Diptera > Tipulidae > Tipula > Tipula vernalis. Next base: position 241,109,775 of record OY282560.1, on the reverse strand, counting down.
GCAAAATATGCACTATATTAAAAACAAACCCAATTATATCCCTCTAAATTCTCAACGAAAAATGGTTTATAATATTCCACCACCAAATCCTCATTTTCAAAGATTGTATAATCAGCCATTCCAACCCAAGTTGAATATTTCATTACCACACAAATCATATGAACAAACCCCACATAACGAATATTATAATCACAAGTCGTTTAAAAATAATTTTAGTACCCAATTTAGAAATAACTTCCAATATAACAAACCACCTGCCTTACTTCCGCCAAAGCCTTAACCGAAACCTGAGCCTATGGATACGACATCCATTAGCAATAAATATAAACAACATACGGCAAACCAGGGTAATAATTATAATAATTATAAACCAAATCAGGGATTTCAACCTAGACAAATATTTCAACCTACACCAAGATTCATATCTCAAGAATTATTCAACTTGGAAAATCCAGAAATAGTCTACCCAGATTCCGACTTACAGGAAGAAACTCCTCAAGATCTGAATTATTTCCCTAATTTAGATACGGAGTACGAATATGAATCACACTCACATGAAATAAACGAGATTGACGATGCGGATTTTCTCATACCCGCCTCGATAAAACCATCGGGTTCATAAACATAAATTCATTTCAAACTGGGTTATTACCGTATATACATGTAAAGCTTAATCCAAAAACCACATTAAAATTATTAATAGATACAGGTGCTAACAAATCGTTTATCGATCCACAGCATATACATCCTTCACGGATAACCAAAATAAAACCCATAAAAATAACAACTGTTTTCCAAACACACGAAGTAGAAGACCAAGTAACAATACTTGGACTCCAAGAATTTCAAACAAAAGAGCCTCTAGAATTTCTTTCCTTTCGATTCCACAATTACTTTGATGGACTCATCGGTCTCGAGTTAATACAAAAACTCAACATTCGTCTCGATTTCAAGAATTCTACTCTTGAAACCGACAAAGTTGAAATACCCTTGTTATTTAAACCCAATTTCATGTCTTCGGTATATAAAATCTCTGCACGAGACAAACTAATAGTTAAAGTTCCAGTAGATTTCCTAAACGGAAACTTTTACATAAGACCTATACAAATAGATGAGCAATTAGTGATACCAGAAGGAATCTATAATGCAGATAACTGGCATGCTCAAATGGAAGTAATCAATCTTTCAAATCAAGAAAAAACTTTTATTTTTGAACAACCTATAAAAGTTGAACCATTATCAGATTATAAAACAGAAATAAATCACTCTTCTGTCACATCACTTGACACAAAAGACAGTCAAGACATATCAAATCTCATTCGAATTCACCATTTAAATAGTGAAGAATCTCAAGCAATCCTTAAACTTTGTAGGAAACACGAAAGAATATTCTTAAAAGAAAACCAACCCCTAACATTCACAAACCAGGTTAAACACGAGATCAATCTCATCAAAGAGAAACCCATTTTCAGTAAAAGTTATAGGTATCCCTATATACATAAAGAGGAAGTGAATTCCCAAATCAAAAAAATGCTTGAAGATGGAATAATTCGGCAGAGTTATTCACCCTGGAGTGCACCCATATGGATAGTACCGAAAAAGGCAGATGCCAGCGGGAAATCCAAATGGAGACTAGTAGTCGGCTATAGGAAGCCAAACGAGCAGACTATAGACGACAAATACCCTTTACCCAATATCACGGAAATATTGGACAAATTGGGTAGATGTATGTATTTTTCGACGTTAGACTTAGCCTCTGGATTCCACCAGATTGAAGTCAATCCTACAGATATACCAAAGACAGCATTTTCTGTAGACCATGGGCACTACGAATATATTCGTATGCCTTTCGGATTAAAAAACGCGCCATCCACATTTCAACGTGTGATGGATAATGTCCTCAAAGACCTACAAGGAAAAATATGTCTTTGTTACATGGATGACATTATAGTTTTTTCAACGTCGCTACAAGAACACTTAGACAGTTTAAATCAAGTGTTTATAAAATTGGGGCAAGCCAACTTAAAAGTCTAATTGGACAAATCGGAGTTCCTCCACCGGGAAGTAGCCTTCCTAGGCCATTTAGTCACCGCAGAAGGAGTCAAACCCAATCCGGAAAAGATTGAGGCAATCAAAAAGTTTCCTGTCCCAAAGACAGAAAAACAAATAAAATCCTTCCTCGGGTTGTTAGGTTATTACCGAAAGTTTATCAAAAACTTCGCTAACTTAACCAAACCACTGACTGAGTGTCTTCGAAAAGACAGGAATATTATTCTTGATAAAAGATATATTACTTGTTTCGAAGAATGCAAAAAATTACTGTGTTACGATCCAATATTACAGTATCCAGATTTCAGCCGACCATTCGTGCTAACAACTGATGCAAGTAATGTTGCAATAGGATCTGTACTTTCGCAAGGCACAATAGGACAAGATTTACCTATATGCTATGCCAGCCGAACGCTAACACAAACAGAGCAGAACTACTCCACAATAGAGAAGGAGTTACTAGCCATAATATGGTCAGTGAAATACTTCCGACCATACCTTTACGGTAGGAAGTTTCAAATTGTAACTGATCATAAGCCACTCACATGGCTAATGTCATTAAAAAATCCCAACTCCAAACTAGTACGTTGGAGATTACAATTGGAAGAATTCGAATACGAAATTGTATATAAAAAAGGAACCCGCAATACAAATGCCGATGCCTTATCCCGTATGATGCCGGAAAATATTGAATTAATGGAAGTCAATACTCATAGTACCAGTTCAAGTTCTGAATGGTCAGAAGAAATGAACATTCCGTTAGCTGAATTTAGAAAAGACATCATTCCCACTACCGAAACCGTATTAAATGAATTTAATACCCAAATCATTTTTCAACCGGATCAATCAATAACAGAAAATTTTAAAGTAGATCTTAAAATCCTCTTTAAGAAAAAGAAAAGATTTACTATCAGGAGTCATCACTTCAGTGAACAAATACTAACACAAATAATCAAAGATTACATGGTCCCGAACAAGGTAACAGGAATAGTTTGTGAACAAGACAGTTTCAGACTTCTAAATTCAATAATAAAAAACCATTTTAATCAAGCAAATTATAGAATAGTTCGTAGTAAATACTTAGCCATAGATATAGTGGATGAAGAACAGCAAAAGAATCTTATACTAGAACAACACACAGAAAGTAATCATCGTGATATTCTAGAAAATACCCAAAGAATTAAACGGAAATACTATTTCCCGAAATTAAAAGTCTTGATAAATAGTATTATAAATAAATGTGAGATTTGTCAAACTCTCAAATACAATCGCAACGAAAGACCGATCAAATTAGAACTAACAGAAACTCCTAGTAAACCTATGGAAATTATCCATATAGACATTTTTGCCATAAATAAAAGAAAGTATTTAACAATAATTGATAAATTCACAAAATTTGGATCAGCGATCCCACTTCAAATCTCAGAAGGAGTTTGTAAACTCATGAAGGAGTTCATTGCCATTCACGGCACTCCTATTAAATTAATCACAGACAGAGAAACCGAATTCACTTCTATTGTCTTTAAACAATTTTGCAGCCTATACAAAATACAACTGCACTTAACATCTCCCAAATCATCAACGGGTAATTCACCAGTGGAAAGGTTCCATTCAACCCTCATCGAAATCTATCGCATATTGAAAGCAAAGAACCCCGAATATAGTCCTGATGAGTTAATGTCTGATTCTATTATAACATACAACAATTCAATACACTCTAGTATTCAAATGACTCCGTTCGAATTAAAAAACGGGCATTATCAAAGGCAAGAAGTATTTCCTCATAGGGAAAATCCGACAAATCCACACGACTACATAATACAGCACCAGAAAGAGTACGACAAAATACGAGAATTAGTACACATGCGTAACCAAGATAACAAAGGAAAACTTATTGAAAATCTCAACAAAACTAGGAAAAATCCCCCTCTGTTCAATGTAAATGAAATAGTGTACGAAAAGAATAATAGAAGGAATAAATTAGATCCCAGATTCCAAAAACATATAGTTCTAAAAGATAACAAAATCACGGTACAGACTAACAAACGAAAAGTTCATAAAGCTAAAATCACAAAACTTTTACAGGTGCCAGGAATTAGAAATCAATAGAAATCATAGTCAAAATTTACTGAATATTCTGAAATTGGATCAACATCTATATCAAATACGATACAATATTGAATATTTATATAAACATCTAGAAGATATAATAGAAATAATTGTTTTAGCTAAACTTCAAGTAATCTCTCACCATATATTAAACAATGATGAACTTCACTATATAAATGACCACTTGTTAAAACAAGACGTTTTCATCAAGTCCGAAAATAGCTTGTATGATCTATTATCATTACAAGCCTACTATACAATCAATCAAATATAATTTTATCTATCCAAATACCGAACCTCCACAACGAAAAATTATTCCATTATTTTATCCAACCTATCAAAATTAATCAATCCTATACCATTCCTATCACCAACAATTATATCATTTCCAACGATCACATATACCAAGAAATAGTTACGCCATGTAACCAAGTAGAAGATATATTATATTGCCAACAAGGAAGTATAGGAAAAAGTAAAAATAATTGCATCACTCAAATTATCTACAATCAACCAGCAGCCTGCAATCTAACAAATACCTTACACATGGATGAAATACGTCAAATACTTCCACAATATCTCTCCATCTCCACAAAACAACCAACGGAAATCTCATCAACATGCAACCAAAAACAGAAAAATATTGTAGGAATCAAACTAATTCACTTCCCCAACTGCACAATTGACATAAATAATCAACGGTACTCTAATCAAATAATGGGTACATTCATTGATACAACAATCCTTCAGCCATATAACGATATTATCATCGATACAGTATACGAACCTATCAACATTACCAAATTAAAGGAATGGGTGATTCAGAATAATGAAGAAATCAAAACATTCCATCATAAAACATTACGCAATGAAACACATCAATATGTTTCATGAGGAATCATTTTCCCCATACTACTAACCATAATTATATATTTTTTTAGTAATATTCATCAACAGACGGAGATCCGGAAACAATAAAAATGTAATTACTGAAGTCCACAAATCCTACAGATTTTGGCCATCTCTTAGAGGGGAGGAGCTACGTCCGGTGGACTCACCGTCCTCAACGACGAGTCATCAACCGACAACACCAACAACAACATCTTCAATACTTTCTTCAGTATAATAATTATCAATATTTAATGTCATAGTAATATTTAATCAGCATTTCGTTTTATTGTAATATAATAATATTTTATTCGTAACAATCAGCATTTCATTTAACGTAATATAATAATTTTTGTTTTGACTAAAATTAATTTCGATAACAATAATTATATCTGCACTTGCATTTTCTCAATGCGTTTTATTCTAATTCTCAGAAGTATATTATATATGTACATACATAAGTATACTTCTTTACTTACTTTCTTCTTTATATTTTCATTGTATAAATAAAAATGATAAAATATAAGAATCAGAATTATTGTAACCTCCGATCAATCCAGTAGTTAAAATTATTAAAAATAAATTTATTATAACAAAATTAAAGTAACAAATCGTGTTTTCTTTAAATTCCATGACTGCAAGTTATAATTCGCATGGGAACATGATGATGGAACGAAATCTCGCCCCCCCCCTCACAACCGCCGATGGAAAAAATGGTGGAGGGAATAATAATAGTTGTTTACAGCTTTTCAGTGCGGCACCAGGAAAATTTGTGTTGTTATTGTGTCTTCTTACAGGTTGGAGCAGTAGCTGAACTTTAAAAAAAATTGTATTGTCTTGTTGTGTCTATAAAAAAACTACTAAAAAATATATTACTAACAAATTTACTAACTATCAACTACTTAGGTGTCTGGAACCGGGTTGAGTCTTTGTTGCTAACATTCCTTTCCCATCCCTCGATCTTGTTATATGTAAAAAGGTGTACGACGGCGGCCTGGCCAGGGGCGGATATCACACTATTAGACTTATGTGGAGGTTATCGATGTGGCGCCTTTCTTTACAGAGTTTTGGGCTTCATGAAAAATGGTGTGTGTGTCGTGTTGTGTAACATGGGGTATAGTGGTGTGGTATTTGCATTTATAATACGGGAGACTTGCTTAATGCTTGATCGTACATCGCAATCAATCAATCAATCAAATCAATCAATCAATTAACTCTAATCTCTAATAATGGTTTAACCTTTTACTTTTAAACAAAAAGTTTTGGTAAATTGAATTAAAGAAACTTTTAAAATTCCAATCTACGATGTACACAAATTTGCGATTTTTGATTTGGAATTTTATTTTTAAAGGTTTGGTTTCCCGGAAAGCGAATGAAAGAGCCATATATGGTATGTAGCTCCATCCAATTGCTAGCTGTTGTTGTGAGTCAAATTTTGAACGTAAAACTTTTAAAAGAAATTATAAATTTAAAGGAAAGTCAATAAACTTAAGAAAAGTCAATAAACCATAGTTTTAATATAGCATATTTATTATACACAGTAAGAAATCGTGATTTTCGAATTAAAAAATCGGCTTTTAAATTAAAAAATAACCAAATTCAAATAAAAACCGCGTTAAAATAAAAGAAATCTCTTTCAGATTAAAAAAAAATCGGTTTTTTGATTTTTGAAAAAAAATTTTGAATCATTTTTTTATGAATGAAGTGGTGATATTTTTGAAAAAAAAGGTCAAATTCAACAAAAACTTTTTTATTTCAAACGTCCAATGTTTTATTTTCATTTTAAAAATTAAATCATTAAATTGAATGATTTTATTTTTAGTTTATATAACCTATTTTACAATTCAAATTTTTGAATTAAAAGCAATATTTTTATTTTTAAAAGTTTTATTTTTTATTTAATTGAATTTATAATATATGACGCTTTCAAGAAAATATTATTTTCATAATTGCATAATTAGCTATTTCGTTATAGCTAATTTCATAGTATCACGCTTGATTTACTTATGCGACGTGCGACGTGTGACAGGTGGAAATAAACGAGACACGTTCTTGACAATAATTTACATTTGTGACGGGTCGCGCCACGCACACTAATAAAATATTTTTTGTGATGTTACGTTCCACTAAAAGGAAATGTGGAAAACAATCAGATATAAAGAAAAAAAATTTTGGCTTTGATCAAAAATGAATCTCCCAAAATATGTATAAAAAAAATTGCAGACTTGTTTTACACTACATTTTATGTGGATGTGTAAACCGTCACGAAAAAGATAAAAAAAATGGAGGTGTGGCCAACACACGACTTTCTTTTACGAATAGAGAATTTTGAGAAATTTTTTTTTTTATAACTTTTTTTTTTAATTTTTTTTTTTTAATTTTTAAATTTTTTAATTTTTTTTTTTAATTTTTTATTTTTTATTTTTATTTGTTTTTAATTTTTGGAAACATTTTGTATTAAGTAGTTTTTTGTAAACCTTATACTTTTTAAGATATTTGCAAAATAAATTTTCTGGACCAAGGGAGTGGCCACTTCCAGTTAGCCGATTTGGAGTAAAATTCACTGGGACCTCCCAATTTATCAAAAAAGCTTAAATCTGAAGTTTCAGTTCGATTGGTTAAACCATCTGGGCTGTAGAGAGGACACAGACAGACTGACAGACTGACAGACTGACAGACTGACAGACTGACAGACTGACAGACTGACAGACTGACAGACTGACAGACTGACAGACTGACAGACTGACAGACTGACAGACTGACAGACTGACAGACTGACAGACTGACAGACTGACAGACTGACAGACAGACACCATTTCGAAACCCACTTTTTCGGACTCAGGGGACCCAAAACAAATGAATCTCTAAAATTCTCAAGGTCCAAAATTTTCATGATTACTATACTTTATTTTACTAGAGTAAAAGAAAGTAAAAGGTAATATTACACTATCGTGATTCATTGTTTCTGTCCTTCAGTCTTTTATCGATATTTTTAGTTTAGTGCATGGATTTTTTTCTTTTTTTTCTTTTTTTTTTCACACTTTATATTATATCCACGTTCAGCTTTTCATATTTATGTATTCAAATTTTTTTTTACATACTTTTAAAGTTTTCTTTCTTATATATCGCTTTAGATTTTCTAATCAGTTTTTATTGAATGACTTTTAAATCTTTAAAAGCAAAATGTTTTAACAATTATTTTTCAAATATTGATGATTTCTCATTTAATCATGCGGATATGAATCTTTCTTCCAAAAGCCTGTGTGTACTTCAATTTAATATTTGGGGTATGAATGAACTACATAAGTAAGTTTGACGATTTACTAAATTTCATTGATAGTTTACATTTACATACTGAGATTCATTTGATAGTTATAACCGTAACATTTATTAAAAGCTCAAATATATTCTCCTTTAATATTAAAAATTTCTCAAACGTCTTCTCTTGTAGAGATGACAGGTCTGGGGGGGAATTGCTATGTTCATCAGGGAAGATATTCGCTATAATATCCTAAACACTGACGATGGGACCTTGCCGTTCCAATTTATTTATATTCAACTCTCGGGGCTTAATCCAATTAATATTTGTGGGATCTATAGGCCACCTGGCTCTGATACTACTTATTTTTTAGAAATCTTGGAACAACTTCTATGTAGCAACAATTCCAATTCTGACTTTATTATTGTAGGAGATTTGAATATACCGATTAATAAAAAATTAAAACTAATTTCTGAGTACAATTCCACCTTATTAAGTCATGGTATGATTGTTACTAACACATTTGCTACCAGACCAGTAAGTGGTAATATCTTGGATCATGCTATTTGCAGTTTTCTTAATATAGAACGAGTTTTTAACTCAACAATTGAATCTGATATCAGTGATCATAGTTTTATTTTTTCAAAATTCGTGTTTAAACCGAAATACATAAATAAGGTATTAGAAAAGAAAACGATAAATTATGACAAAGTGAATCAATACTTCGATGAATTTTTATTTTCAACCTCATTTGACATTCACAACCCTGATTCAACCCTAAAATTAATTTTTGGAAAATATAATGAGTTGGTTGGTAAATTTTCGAAGTCTAAACAAGTACAGGTGAAAATGAAAAATGCTAGTATTTGTCCCTGGATGAATCTAGATCTTTGGAATCTAATAAAAGAAAAAAATCGCACACTCAAAAGGTTTAAACAAAGCACAAACAACTCTGCGTTAAAGGACAGACTAGATTTGCTCAATAGAAGGATCAAATCAAAAAAATACTATGCAAAAAAATTATATTACAAAAAATTGTTTAATAATTTAAATCAAAAGGAAGTATGGAATCAAATAAATCAATTCATAAAGCATAATACTAACGCGGATATCCACTCCATTGTACAAAATGATGTCGAATACAAAGACCTTCCCAGTATTGTGAATATATTCAATAACCATTTTGTAAATGTTGGCAACAGCCTCTCTTCTACAAGTAATGGTAACACTGAATTATACAATCTGCACAATAACAGCCCGAATTCATTATTTTTGCGCCCAATCTCCGTTACGGAAACATATAATATAATTAATAATTTAGACAATAATAAGGGTGGTGGGTATGATAATATTCATAATACTGTTATAAAACGTAACTCAGCATTCTTTTCTCAAATATTGACGGATTTATTCAATGTAGTGTTTGAAACCGGTATTTATCCTGATTGTTTGAAGATTGTAAAAGTGACACCAATATTTAAATCAGGAGACTGCAAAGCTGCTAGTAACTACCGACCAATTTCTGTCTTGTCTGTGTTTGACAAAATACTTGAAAAATTAATTGCAACTCGCCTGACTGAATATCTGAACGCTTCAGATTTTTTTTACTGTCATCAATATGGTTTTAGACAGGGGTCTGGTACAGATACCGCTTTAATTGAGATTACTGATTTGATTTACCGAGCTTTCGATAATCAGGAGTATATATGTGGTCTATTTTTAGATCTGCATAAAACGTTTGACTGCATTGATCATCGTCTACTTCTAAATAAGTTGTATTGCTATGGCTTTCGGGGCTTGGCTTATAATCTTTTGATGAGTTATCTTCAAAATCGTAAACAATTTGTGGCTTTAGATGGTGTAATAAGTAGCACTTTAACTATTAATTGCGGCGTCCCTCAGGGTAGTGTACTTGGCCCTATTCTATTTCTGATTTTCATAAATGATATATCACACCTACCTCTGGCTGGGAAAATTAGAATGTTTGCTGATGATACCGCAATATTCTATAATTCCAAAGATTTCTCCCAAGCCATGACACACATGGAAAACGACGTTGCTGTACTTATAGAATATTTCAATGTAAATAAAATATCTGTAAACCTCAACAAAACCAAATTTATTATCTTTCAATCCCCATTCCTCCCTCATTGTGATTTCCAACCCTTGCAAGTTTCAAATGGTATTATCGAGGGAGTTCATAAACTCAAATATCTTGGAGTTTTACTTGATAAGCATATGTCTTGGAATGAACACATTCATACGTTGAGTTTAAAAGTCAGTCCGTTTATTTATTTGATTAAGAAGCTTGCTTCCTTTGTTCCACAACATATTCTAAAAATGATTTATTTTTCATTTATTCACACAAGATTCTATTTTGCGATTGCTTGTTTTGGCCATACTGGAAAATCAAAGATAAAAAGGTTGCAAATTTTACAAAACAAAAGCTGCAAAGCTATCTATAGGCTTCCACACTTGTTTCCCTCCATCGAGCTGTATAAGAATGTAACTGAAGGAATCCTGCCAATAAATGCATTATTCCAATTTCATGTTTCACTATATATGTATAAATGTTTGCGGTTATCGTCAACGCTATCAAACATTGAGTTCCAGTATGTAAATCATAGCCATACAACCCGTCGTTCTAATCTTTTAAAATGTTATAAAATCAAAACTGAATTTGGTAGAAAATCCATATCGTACTTTGGTCCATATGTATATAACCATTTACCGACTGTTATTACTAGATCTGTGAATGTTCACAATTTCAAGAAAACTTTAAAGGCGTATTTGGCTGAACGGGTCGAAGATTATCTTTAACGCGACATATTATCTGTATCTTTTAATTTGTTTATTCATCTTATTTTATTTTATTATTTTATTTTCATTGTTTTAAATTTTTTTTTTTTTTGTATATTTTTTATTATTATATATTTAACTTTCAGTTTATTGCTGAATTATTGTTTTATATCTTGTTCATTATTTCTGTCTAATTTTTGGTTTAGAGGAGAGCTGATTAGCTTTTAAAGGACCATAAATCCATTAGCTATCCGCTCTCCTCAAAACTTTTAGTTTTAGTTTAGTCTTAAAATTAATAATTTTAATTTTAATTTTTTTAATTTTAAATATTTTATAATTTTTATAATAATAATATTTGTCAAAAAATTAATATTCAAAGTAAAATTGTAATCGTTGTAATCGTAGAGTTAAAAATTTTCCTAAACAAAATAAGGGAAATTTTTAATTTTTTTTGTAAATACAAAATTCACCATGGAAAAACTAAACTTTAACTATTAATTGCGGCGTCCCTCAGGGTAGTGTACTTGGCCCTATTCTATTTCTGATTTTCATAAATGATATATCACACCTACCTCTGGCTGGGAAAATTAGAATGTTTGCTGATGATACCGCAATATTCTATAATTCCAAAGATTTCTCCCAAGCCATGACACACATGGAAAACGACGTTGCTGTACTTATAGAATATTTCAATGTAAATAAAATATCTGTAAACCTCAACAAAACCAAATTTATTATCTTTCAATCCCCATTCCTCCCTCATTGTGATTTCCAACCCTTGCAAGTTTCAAATGGTATTATCGAGGGAGTTCATAAACTCAAATATCTTGGAGTTTTACTTGATAAGCATATGTCTTGGAATGAACACATTCATACGTTGAGTTTAAAAGTCAGTCCGTTTATTTATTTGATTAAGAAGCTTGCTTCCTTTGTTCCACAACATATTCTAAAAATGATTTATTTTTCATTTATTCACACAAGATTCTATTTTGCGATTGCTTGTTTTGGCCATACTGGAAAATCAAAGATAAAAAGGTTGCAAATTTTACAAAACAAAAGCTGCAAAGCTATCTATAGGCTTCCACACTTGTTTCCCTCCATCGAGCTGTATAAGAATGTAACTGAAGGAATCCTGCCAATAAATGCATTATTCCAATTTCATGTTTCACTATATATGTATAAATGTTTGCGGTTATCGTCAACGCTATCAAACATTGAGTTCCAGTATGTAAATCATAGCCATACAACCCGTCGTTCTAATCTTTTAAAATGTTATAAAATCAAAACTGAATTTGGTAGAAAATCCATATCGTACTTTGGTCCATATGTATATAACCATTTACCGACTGTTATTACTAGATCTGTGAATGTTCACAATTTCAAGAAAACTTTAAAGGCGTATTTGGCTGAACGGGTCGAAGATTATCTTTAACGCGACATATTATCTGTATCTTTTAATTTGTTTATTCATCTTATTTTATTTTATTATTTTATTTTCATTGTTTTAAATTTTTTTTTTTTTTGTATATTTTTTATTATTATATATTTAACTTTCAGTTTATTGCTGAATTATTGTTTTATATCTTGTTCATTATTTCTGTCTAATTTTTGGTTTAGAGGAGAGCTGATTAGCTTTTAAAGGACCATAAATCCATTAGCTATCCGCTCTCCTCAAAACTTTTAGTTTTAGTTTAGTCTTAAAATTAATAATTTTAATTTTAATTTTTTTAATTTTAAATATTTTATAATTTTTATAATAATAATATTTGTCAAAAAATTAATATTCAAAGTAAAATTGTAATCGTTGTAATCGTAGAGTTAAAAATTTTCCTAAACAAAATAAGGGAAATTTTTAATTTTTTTTGTAAATACAAAATTCACCATGGAAAAAAAAAAAAAAAAGTACAAAAAACCAATGATAGCCAAAAATTAAAAAACGTTAGTTAAAAAAAAATTTGTTTTTTTTTTCGGGGAGAATATATTATAAGCGACGGTCATCAACCAAAGTTATAAAAATCCAAAATTTATAATAATTAAAAATATTGAAATTAAAGTTAAATAAAATTATAAATTAATAAATAAAGTTGATTGTTTTTTTGTTTATAAAATGAATTGTGAAATGTGAGTGCAAACATAAAAGTGGAGTCAGAAAATAAAAATACTTTTCAAGAAGTAGTGGTACACTGCATATAATAGCAGTTAGGGTTTATGAACCATCTAACTATACGAAAGTACCACTACAAATACTGAATATAATTATGCGCATCTACTAAATAGTATGTTAATCGAAGAAAACCTAAGTAATTACGATGCCGAATGGCCATCCGATATAGATTTTATTGAAGTACAACCATATTTAATCGGTAACAATTTATTTAATATTTACAGTCTTATGCATAATGCTTTAATTTTTTGTAAAGGTAAGCAAATTAACCGAGAGCGCCTTAGACTACTAGATAGAGTAGAGACGATATAAAAGAAACAGAAATTGAAACAGAGCCTCCCGATCGGAATATAGATGGTGATTCGGATCTTAAGTCATGGCTTTACTACAATGGATGTAATAAGCCAATTAACAAGGTTTTGGTCCAGTGGAATGCTTGCTATCATTTTAGGAAGGATTATATAAAACATCTAAATAATGAAGAACTATTTAATCAATGGCCGCTTTATAAAAGTCAAATTGCACCACAACTAGTAAGATATTACGTAAATTTATTTAAATAAAATTAAAAATACAAATGTGTGTATTGCATATAGTTTTGCTAATGAGTTTATCACAATTTTTCAGATAGATGCTGACTTTGAAAACTGCTACCCTGGAAAGTCAAACTACGTGTATTAAAAAAGGGAGACTTTTAGAAAAGATATTCTTAAGATTTCTAAAACAAAGATTATAGATTTACCAACATTACTTCTACTTAATCAAATCGAAGCATCCAAAAATGAAAGTGTGTATTTTGTTTATTATTTTGAATAAAAATTTAATAACATTCGTTTTATTTTTTCAGATTTCATCAACTTAAACATATTTAAGATCTTAGCTCACATACTTCCACCAGTTGCAAGGTACGAGGTTTGCAAAAATAACAAAAAGAAGAAAACCGGGAAAATTACGATCAAAGAAGCAGAGGATTCACTCATAGTTCACAACAATTCTTTATCTAAGTTGCACAAAGTAATTAAGTCCAGACAAAATTGTGCCTGGGAGAATAAAACCAGCGTTCAGCCAATGCTAATTTTTATTAGTGATATAAATAGCCTTGAACCCCAAATATATTTATATGTTGACAATTTTAAATACCCTTTCAATAATTTTATGCTTGTCGGCGTGCTTTAAGACATTTCAGAGTTTGAACTTAAAATATCCATTAGCCAGCTTCCCAGCTTTGCTTTTTATTTAGAAATACTTTTTCAACATTGATACAGAGTACGATGAAGTAATTTCAAGCGTGTCATGCTTATTATCTTCTTTTAGTAACTAAAGGATTTCAAATAAATCTAAATATTAAAGTAACAATGGTTTTCTGTTTTAAATGTAACGAAAATATAAATTTATTTCCAAATTTTATAAAACATTTAAAATTTATACATGGACTAACAGGATCTGATACTTACCAAATTTGGTAGAAAATGAAAATATAAGTTTAACTACTGAAAACTCCCTTAATATTACATTGGTTAAGCCAAATGAAAATTCTAATTTGCTTGTTGACACTACGACTTTAACTCTAGATCCAAATTATTTTATTAACAATCTTAAACATCAGTCTGCTTTATTAATCCTCAATTTATATTCAAGAAGTAATATTTCTCGAAAAGGTGCAAATGGTATACAAGAAACTATTAAAAACTTTAATGAGTCTTTATTAACTACCATAAAACAAGTTATTGTTCCGCATTTACCAGTGAGTCTTGGAGAAAAAATTGCGAACTTAATTGCCCCTTTTCATCATTTATTCGATGATATTAAATCGGAATATCGTCTAATGAAAAAATTAAAAGAAGACGAATTGTTAGAAAGTCCAATTGCATTTTCTTTTCATAACGAATTTTTCGAAGTTTTAAAGGTGGGTGAATCCGTCTTAGACGGAAAGAATATAACAGGCTATTTTATACCTCTCAAATTTCAAATGAAAAGTTTTTTTGAAAAAATGATTTATTGCAAAAAACCATAGAAAATACAAATGATTTAAAATCGAAAAACGGCTACTGCAATTTTGTCAATGGTGAAACATTTAAATTAAAAACATCATATTTAGGGGAAGATAAAATTATTATTCCATATAATATTTTTTTGGACGATTTCGAAATCAAAAATCCTCTTGGCAGTAATTCGTCTGAATATTCTGTATGCGGTATTTACTATTCCTTCCCAACCATACCCCAATTTTTACAATCCAAGTTAGAAAACATTTTCGTTGCTGATTTTATTAAAAGTAAAGATATGAAATCGGTAGGTCGTGATTCGGCATTGTACGAAGTTATAAGCCAAATTAAATCGTTAGAACAAAATGGCATTTACATTAAATGTAATAATGAAAACGTACTGGTCTACTTTATTCTCGGTGTAATCTTAGGAGATAATTTAGGATTAAATGACAACCTTGGATTTTCGACGGCGTTTAATTCAGATGGGTTTTGTCGTGCATGTAAAAGAAATAAAAAAGAGACCCAATCCGACTCCTGTGAAATTGCTGATGCAATGAGATCCAAATTGGAGTACGACCAAAGTTTTATAGAGAAAAACCTTACAGTCGGCGTTAAACAAAAATGCGTATTTAATGAAATTCCTTCTTTTCATGTTATCAATAATTTGGTATTAAACATTTTTTTTAAAAAAAAAAAAAAAATTTTTTTTTTTTTTTGAAGCGGAGTGACGTAAGTGATCTTTTTATAATTAATATTATTTCGTATAATCACAAAACACCAACAGTTTTCACTTACTTAAAAATAAAAAAAACCAAACTTTTTATTTTTGAATTTATTTACTTTTATTTATTTAAAATTACAACTAGTTTCGATCTTGTAAAGATCATCTACAGGTAATTTTTGCAATAGATAATTTGGTTTTTGATATAATTTGGTTGCCAAAATTTACCAAAAGTAACTTTTGTTTTAAAACAAATATATTTCAACATTTTAACTACTAAAAGTAATTTATTTACATTAAAAATTTCACGTTTTTAAAACAAAAATTTTAATTTTAGTTTCAAAAGTCATTTTTTGAAAATGAAAATTTTAGATTTTTAATATAACAAATTGAGATTCTTAATTCAAAAACCTTCTGATTTTTGAAATAAAAAAATTTCGTTTGATGCAAAAATCCAAATTTTTGGTTTGAATACACCAATTTTTGAATTAAAAAACAATTTTTTAATTTTGAAATGATTTTTAAAACAAAAGGAAAATGTTTTTTGAATTAAATAAAAATCCTTTTGGCGAAAAGTCATGTCGCATTTCATTTTATTTTACAGAGTTTTTATTTAAATATAATGCGCTTTTTTCTTTCTGTGTATAGATAGACGGCATCGTTGAGATACTGGTAGCGCGATTACCGCACCCCGAAAATTCATCGAAACACAATTCTGTGAAACAACAATTCATCGAAAACAATTCATAGAACAACATTTCAGAGAACAACTCATTTTCGAAATCACAATTCTTCGCAATAACAATTCATCGAAAAAGAATTCACCGAAAAACAGTTAGTGTACGAAGAAGGATATTGAACTCAAGCTGATCAATTTTAAGTATAAATTTTATATCCAACCACCTGTACGACAGTTCTCATATAGAAACAAATTATTTATAAAAAATATATTGTCTGTAACTTTCTTTCTCTTATTATGTATTTGTATTTTTGCTGAGTGTTTTTTTTTGGTTTATATAATTCGTTCGAATAATTATTAAAAATTATATTGTAAATAACGAATTAAAGTCGTTAAAAAACTGAAAAAAATTGTTGTTTCTTTAATTTTTTGGAGTATTGTATTTGTTATATGCAATTCTAATAAAACATACTAATTACTGACTACCAATGTTTCCAAAACAATAGTTAATTCTGTCATTATTAACTAGCCTATTCCCTCGTTCGGTTTTGTGACGTGTGTTGTTATTATTTAATACGTTCCAAATTTAATTTAATATCGAATTCTTCCATAGTGCATTTTCTACTGTAGCGAGTTTCATTTTTTTTTTTTTTGCTCAGGATCAGTTTTTTTAGTCTGAAAGAATTCGACATAAATTATTTAACAGGGCTGGATAAACATGTGGGAAGAGAGTTTCCTACAGGGGTGTTAGTATGTTCCTTTTCCTTTTTGTTTGGTGTGTTTCCCGGGAGCGACCGGGAAACGTCCCATTATCCACTCTTGTGTGGATAACTATTGGAGATTTTTTTTAATGCTGCTAAACGTGATCCACAACCGAGCAGCGATACGTACACTACTACAGCAGTGTCCGACTGGACAATCCATGAAACATGATGGGCGAGGTTTCCCTTAAACTCTCGCTTTCAAGCCTCACAAATATTTAGGTGATTCCAAAGTGTATTTCAAAAATAAATTATTTAATCTTTCGCCGCACTCATTTAGGTTACAGCCACTGCAAGATGAGTATAAAACAATTCTCGTCTCAACAAAGTTTGCAGAATTGCAGATTAAATTAAACTTTTCCAAATTAAACCCAACATTTTTAAAATAAATTTAATTATACAAATTATAAATTAAAATAACCCTTTGTCAAAATACATATATTAAATTATTGACAAACATAAATTATGGAAACTTTTTTAAACCATTTGACAAATAGTTAGTAAAAATGAATGAATAAAGACTAATGCTAATTTAGAAAAGTTAATGTGCAACATTTTTTATTTAACCTGCCAAAGCTATATCTTTAAGGTAAAGAGTCATTACGAAGTGCGACCCAAAACGAGTATATCTGTGAGTTATAAATATGCGTATTAAGTTATCGCAAGCTGTAGGTAATATTTGCTTTGAAAACAGTATGACAACGAGACATATTATTGAAAATAGTAAATAAACTGTAATTTAAAATAAATACAAATTACTAGTTGAAATTAAATTGGTTAATTATATTTAGAAATGTATTTATTTAAAATATAAAATGTTCTAATTAAATTGGAAAAAGTTTAATTTAAACTGTGAATACTTTAATTGGCCTTGAAAAAGACCTATTATAATCGGAAAAATTAGACTTGAAGCGGGAAAGGCGGTACTTAACTTAGAAATACTGTATTTCTGTTCTCTATAGGTGGGTGTTTCTCTATTGGTGGGAAAATGGGAAAAGTTAAATAAGAGAGATTCGAATATTATACAAATTGTAAATG
Source organism: Tipula vernalis (assembly GCA_958295665.1). Classification (NCBI taxonomy): domain Eukaryota; kingdom Metazoa; phylum Arthropoda; class Insecta; order Diptera; family Tipulidae; genus Tipula; species Tipula vernalis. Next base: position 241,091,320 of record OY282560.1, on the reverse strand, counting down.
CAAGAAATTCACTTTTCTCAAATCCTATTTTACGACCAGAATTCAGGCAACTACTGGCAATACTGATTATTTAAATATTTATTTACATATTGTCGAATTAGTTTGCCGGAATAAATAATCATTAAAGGGAATTTTCACTTTTTCCCATTATCTAAATAACACAAGCTGCAGGAAAATCTTTCCAATCGTCTTTATTTCTTGTAACGTGTTTCAATTTGAGGTTAATTTTTAAATGTATATTAAAACACAAATTATTTGATAAATATCTAAATTTTTATTTCAAATTATATTACAAAGCTTCCAGTTTGGAAACCAGCAGCTGTGCGGCAAGTTACAATTCATTTACCAAAATTTTCAATGACATTCTGGCATAACTGCGGCTGAATTTCTTCAATACAATTCATTAACTTCTTCTTTAGGTTATCAATTGTTTCTGAATCGTTGGCACAGACCTTTGCCTTCAAACAGCCCTATTGGAAAAAATCTTGGGGTGTTACATAGCAAGATCTAACCGGCCAATTAATTTTTCGAAATTATTCGATTTACGTTCGCGATTCGAGTTACGTTGCGCGTTTGCGCAAAAGATCAATTGTTTCTTTTGCTGTATAATAGACATATTCTGGACCTTCTTACTTTCCAATTCATCATATTCCGATATTAAAAGGACCTTAATACAGTAACAGCAATTCCAACCGTATTAAACAAAATTCGGTCCGATTACTCCACCAGCCCAAAAACCACGCCAAACAATCACTTTCTGTGGATTCAGCGATTTTTCCATTATTTCTCGTGGATTTTCTTCACCCAAGATTTGACAATTGTGGTCCAGTTCAAAATTTGCTTTCTCGCTAAAGATAACTTTTTTGAAAAAGTTGCATTTTCAAGTTCTGCTATATGGCCCAATTAGCGAATTGACGACTTAATCTAAGGTCTGATGTCTTTATTTTTTGAGTTATCTGAATCTGTAACTGCCATTGACCGCGGTTGCAAATGCTTGCTGATTCCATCCCTCCGGGTGCTTCAGGTTGGGAAACATAATATATGTTTTATAAATAAGAGGACTGCCTTATAGCTTGTAAATAAAATTAAAACTTAAAATTGATCAGCTTGAGTTCAATTTCCTTGTTCGATACTACTGAAAATAACTGTTTTTGGGTGAATTGTTTTTCGATTAATTGTTATTGCGAAGAATTGTGATTTCGAAAAATTGTTATTCTCTGAATTGTTTTCGATAACGTACAAAAAACGACTTTTTATGTTGTTTTAGTAAATATACCGTTACTTTACAAATATTGATGAGAAGACTAATGTTGCCAGGTTGTTTTACAGCTTAATGTACTCCTAATAGCCAAGTATTATTTTTAAATTGATCTATCAAACCGTTTTTACAGACAGATTGATTTATGTTTTACAAAACAATTAAAGGAACAAAGGTTAGGTTAGGTTGGAGTGGCTGCTTACGCACACTTAGACCGGTGACGGTCCATTGTGATACCACAGGATGTATCCCCTTTTACCCCTATTGGAACCATTTCGAGCTACTCATGTAGCGTAAGACGACGCACTTTAATGTTTTCGAGATCCGAGAGGCAGTCCATCCTGAACTTACCTAAGTGTTTGTGCCTTCTGAGAGCCAATGCTGGACACGAGCAAAGGAAGTGGACCAACGTCTCTTCCTCCTCTTCGTCCAAGCAGCTTCTGCAGAAGTCATTAGCCTCCAGACCCAGCCTTCTTGCATGTTCTCCAAAAAGGCAGTGTCCCGTGAGTATTCCTACGACCGTTCTTAATTCACGTCTTCGTAAGGATATTAATGCCCTAGTGCGCCCCAAGTCCAGCTTTGGCCAAACTTGTCTTGCAACTCTACAGGTTAGGGTGTTAGACCACCTTTCCCCCGCTGAGGATAGCGCCTGCTTCCCAAGTGCTTGTCTCAGCGCTGTGATAGGCCTCCCCAGACTTGCCCTTTCCGGTTGCAGCTGGAGAGTCGTACCATGCCTAGCAAGTTCATCTGCCTTGCAGTTCCCCATGACGCCCGAGTGACCTGGGACCCAGACTACCTGGATGTTGAAATGCTCACCCATCTCATTTAGAGATGAGTGACAACTCAACGCCACCCGTAACGCCAAAGACACCGATTCTAACGACCGGATCGCCGCTTGACTGTCCACATAGATTGTGACATCGTCTGAGGATAACACATTATGCTTCAACCACGTCATGACCTCCTCAATCGCTACGACTTCAGCTTGGTACACGCTGCAGTAATCAGGGAGACGAATAGAAATATTTACATTTAATTTGTCACAGAATACTCCAGCTCCTACTTTGCCGTCTAGCTTGGAGCTATCTGTAAAGAATTGCAACGCTTCAGTTTCCGATGACGGTCTATCCCTCCAGGATTCCCTTGAAGGGAAGGAGGTCCGAAATCGCCTTTCGTAGCGTAGAGTAGGTTTAATGTAGTCAAGATTCGCCAGCTCATCCTTCAACGATCTGACGATAGTAGAGTGTCCTATACTAAGACACCTCCACTGAGAGACGGCTGCAAGTCGTACAGCCGTATTTGCCGCCATCTGTTTGCCAAAAATGTCGACAAGAAGAAGGTGCAACATAACCTCTAAGGCACTTGTCGGTGTCGACCTCAATGCCCCGCTAACAAGCATACAGGCCGCCTGCTACCGCAGGAATATTAATTCCCGGTAATTTGGGATGCGCCGGATACGCCCGTCTCGCCACCCCTCGTACCCTCTATAGAGGACTTGTCAGTGCCCCCCCATCTGGCCGGGCTGTCGACATCCTCCTCCATCGGTACACCAGCTCCTTCGCTTATGTGCACCTCCTCATCCTTCGAGAGAGTCCTTGCCCTACCAAGGTCGCCGGATTCACTCTCCCCCCTACCTTCAGCTTCTTCCCCCATGCTGCTGGTACCCCCTTCAGGCCTGGGCGGGTTGCCACCGTCCTCCGGTTGGCTTCCCGTACGCGCTTCCGCCCCATCCTTCTTATAAACGTTGAGAGTAATTGACCCGAAACCGAAGTCAATTACTCCCTTCGTTTTGTGCAGGAGGGCAAGGGACTCCTTATTTATCACCATGATTGATAATTTCGAGCCCCCTTGGCCTCCTCCTGCTTGACGATCTTCCAATTTCCTGTCGGAAGATTCGGGTTACTGGCCTGAATGATTTTCAAAGCCCCGTCCGGGCTAGCCGGTTCGGATGGCAGCCATACACGTGCCCGCGGCCTGCTGGGAATTTCCTCCCGGCTAACTGCCGCAAGCTTTGCGCCTGGCCACACCTTCCCTACTTTGGCTATAGCCTTTTTGTACAGATCCACAGATCTAGAGTCCGAGCATGCAGTCATCTTTACACGCCCTTGATACCATCCCGCATCTCTGCAGGATGGGGGTGGTCCCGGATTTTCACCCAGGACCTTTAAAAAGACGAGGTTGAGTACATTATACACCAACCTCCATTTTTCCGCCGTGATGCTCCCATCTTCTTGACTTTCGTCAATGACGGCTAGCATCAACACATGCTCCCTCAGGACCTCGCTGAACAGCTTTGTCCCTGAGTTGGGGCTCGGCTTCTTTTCAGTCACCAACTTGGCCCGCTTGCTGTTGACTACTTCCACCTCGTCCTGGAACCGCTGTCTTTTCGACATATGGCCCCCTTCCGCAGCCCACAGTGCTCCTTGCCCAAGCTACTGATCTTCTTTGCTCTTCCGTAAGCTGCCCCTCGGGGGTCGCAGCCCACTTCTCGAGAATTCGGAGCGCCGAGCGGCGATTCCTGTATCGCCTTTTCGCCGGAGGAATGTCTCTCGTCCCACTCCCCTGTGCTGCGTTGGTACCGCTAACTCCCGGGACTTGTGCCCTAGAGTCAACCACCTTTGCAACCTTAGAGGCCCCTCCCGCCTGGTTCGAGGTACCTCCCTCCGCTGATACCGGCTTTTGAGGAGAGCCGGTGCCCTTTGTTTTTGTGTTTGATCTTTCCATTTGATTCCCACGAGTATCGGAGAAATAAAGGTCCGCCTGCGCAGAGATCCGTATACGCAGGTAAGGCTAATTACAACTGGAGGTCGCCAGGTATCCAGAGGGCTCCGTTAGCGACTGGGCTTTGTTAAATGGGCCCCCAGCCTAGTAGACCATCAGCACGGGTCGCTTAACGCCTTAATCCAGCCCATTCGGCTCGCTAGCACCCCGGCCTCCCTGCACCCCCTTCCCTCCGCCCGTTCTCTCCCCCATTCACCTAATCACATGGAGAGCCCAATCCAATGGGATCCATTCCATTCACCGGGTCACCCGTTTATAGGGTCCCCCACTCATCACCCGCGGAGACTCCGGAGGTGCAGAGAGGACGTGACGCCCGGTCCGCCGTGGTTATTGGTCGATGGTTTTCTGGCGCCATCTGTTCGCCTTTCCATGCTGGGCATCATAGGCACTCAGAATTTAATGAACTCAGGTTAACCACTCCCCAGTTCCCTGAGACTCTCCCCCCAGCTGGACTGTGGTTGGGGGCGGCTTATTTAATTCACCGCTAGCCTACCTATCGATAGGCCGTCCACTATCCACCACCTGTGACCCCCCTGATAGCTGCAGTACGCCACGGGGGTCAAATGATCATCAAAATAAAAAAACAATTGTTTTCGTTTTTTTCACATTTTGCATTAGTTACTTGTTAAACCTTAACGATCGAACGACTTTTTGGTAATACTCGCGCATAAGACGCCAGAAAATTAGATGAAGTTTTAGAATTTGACGAACCAGAATGGAACCTGGATATTCCTTGACCGATTTTAGTGAAATTTGGTATGCGCGATGGAAATGAAATTCTATAGCGATTTTATTTACTAAAATATGATAAAATATAGAAATAATTACCCACATCCACATAATTCCTGCGGGCAATATTGGTACCTACGATGTCGTAATTTTACATTTTCTTAGTGCAGAAGAACACATATCGTCATTGAATAGACTAGCGAAAACTATCAAAACGGTCCCCCGATAATTTTATAACTAATATTTCTTTTTTTTGAATAGCTTCCATCTGCCATGAAACAGATCCTTCTAGAGAGTTGCGTCAAATTCATTTACTTGTTGGTGGATACTGTGCTTTCTTAAGTAGTTATGAAGTACGGCCGTGGCTTTCATTATTTTGCCTACCTTTCTTAGACTGGACTCAAACAGTCAGAAAATGTAAATAAATTTGCTACATCAACAAATGTAAATTTATAAAAAGCATCTTCTCCAGCCATGAGGACAATAGAGAAAGTTTTCTTGTAGCAAAAATGTGAGGAACTAGAATTTAAAGGCTTGCGAATAACTACATGTTTTAAATCGACAGCGGAAACACAATTCGGAAATTACCACGTTTTGTTAAATTCTGTAGCCTTTTCTCACCAAAATGATTCATCAGGATCTGGCATTTCTTCTGGTTGCATTTTGAACCAAATAGCATCGTTTACTAGTTCAATAATTACTCCAACCATGCTCTCACCGAGAAGAAAATTAAATGATAATGATGTGATGACATTAAATGATGCAAAATATTTAAACCTTTTTTTTCAATTGCCTTAAACAAACCGCTAATTTTCCTCTGGTAGAAATGGACGATCGGAAAAATGAGTTTCCACCTTTAAAGCACTTCTCGATTTTTGGTGTGCTTAAAAAGTAATTCGATGTCCGTTAAATCGGGTAAAAGAGCATGAAACTCGCCATACTTTAAACGTTTTTGTAAAAAACGTGACCACCAAATATTTCTCTTTCTTCTTCTGGATAAACTTAATCAAATTATATCCTCCTCAAAATCCCCTTCAGAAGAGTCCGATTCAGAATTTACGTAATCTACGTTACACAACATTTCACTTTACGGGTGTACCTAATATGTAACCTACGATAAAACTTTGGTTTTACGTTATTTTAATAAATAGTAGCAGTACGATAATTTTATAAATGACTTGAATAGATACCGATTACGGTACAATCTTAAATGATTATTTTTGACGTTTTTTATTTAATAAACATGACGTCCCCTATTTAGTTTTGAGAGAAGTTGAAATAAGCGTCTAACCTTACATATGCGTCAATAACAGAATCAACAAAAAACATCAATGCTTAAGTGAGCGATATAGCTGACATAGCAAGGCGAAGACAAGTCGAGAAACCCTGCCCTGGCCGAGACAATAATTATGTTCAAGATTTTTGTATAATTTCATAGCAATGACTTTTCTTATTATGGGAGCATTGCTGTGCTGAAGGGCAAATTGAGGACAGACTAGTTTGTCATCAACCAGGAATGCTACCTCATGAAATAAACCGAAATTGAATATGCTTCTTGAATAGTTTAGTTTATAGGGACGTGTAACCATTTATTTGTTGCCCAAGGGAAAATAACCGAGGCAGTAACACTAATCAATGCTCGATGTTTATGTAACAATAAAAATATTTCCGATATTATCAAATTAAGACGAAAACGCAATAATTTGTTCATTAAAGAGTACATACTTCGTTTTTTATTTTATTAATTTTTTGTTGAATAATAATTAATTCATGTAATATCTAATATGCTACCGGTAATTAGACCATTTTAAGTGTGTTTCGATTAACACGAGAAGTATATTAGTATTTACGAACAGTAATTCAACGAAACCGACTAATAGACAGAATTCTATTTATTTAATTATATGATTTTAGTATGTTCCGAAGATTGTAAGAGAATTCAATCCAGTTTCGAACTGAAGAGCTTATGATTATGAAAAAATCAATCTTCTCATCAAGCCGCGGCGACTGGATTGATTATACCACAATTTACATTCTATATATAAAGAATGTGCTGTGCGTTAAGTACTAGCGAATCGTACTAATACAGATGAATTCTCTTACAGTTTTTCTTCTTCACAATATTCACACAGCTCTATTTCTGTGTACGCTAATTTTTACTTTATTAAATTTATAACAACTGTTCAAGGCCATAGTTCAATTTCGGTTTGTTGAATTGTATTAGGTGCTAGTTGACGATAAATTAGTTGATCCTTATTTTGCTCTTCAGCGCAATAATGGTTCCTTACATAAGAAGCATCATTGCCGCAAAATTATACAAAAATCTTGAACATACATAACTATTTGACTCGGCCAAGGTAGGGTTTCGATTTAAGCTTGCAGAGGTTTAAGTTAAAGAGGGAGATATTCATGATCTAACAAGACCAAAAATGTGTAGCAGGGTACCAAGAAAACCAAGTGGGATAAGATTCTAGGTGATGTTAACAAGAAAATGTTGAACCACTTGCGAAATGTTATAGAGACTAAATAAAAACTGACCATTTGCGTACAAAACATTAGTGACTATATTATTATTTAATTAACCAAAAATAATCTTAAATTTAATTGATTTACTATTTGATTTTGATTTTTTTCCATACTGCACAAATAAAAAGGGGAACAAATTTTGTGAGTATAAATAATTTTGGTAAATACTAAATTAACGGTAATTTCACCTTGAACTAAAATTTAAAAAAAAAATTGATTGAAACGTAAAGCACTGTAATTAAGTTTATTGAATTAAAATTAATGTTTTTAAAAAGTTTATTATTTATATAATTTTTAAAATTGTTTGTGTTACGTTGCATCAAAAATTTAGCAGGTACAAATAATTTTGGTTAGGACTGTATTTAGTTCAGAAATTGTGTCTTCTTGTCCTAACTACTTTATTATGTAAATAAATTACTAAGAGAAACAATAAAGGAAGCAGAAAGGCATTTAATCATCGAATATTTAGAAGCATTTCAGTTTGGGCTTCATACTTTACAGGAATTAGTCATCATGTTAACATTTTAAAATCATTTACTAGTAACACTAATTACAATTCATTACAGCATCCACAACAGACCAAATGTATATACTTATGTCGAATTCTATTCACTTTTTTTTAAAAAATCTAGATTTGATGGTTCTATTGTAATAGAACTCAAACAAATATGATCTGTTTTTATAGTTGGGTTGGTAAACATATGTTGTTTTGGTTGATATTTTAAAAATGTTGATTATTATTTACACTCAAAACCTATAGTTAATGGTGAATTCAGCGAGGAAAATTTGCTAGCTCGTGATCACGAATTATTGAAATTTCGTCAACTTTTTTACCTCCTCCAATTTTTTTTGTCTTTTTTTATGGTTGCTCTATACTTTTTTTGTAAAAAAGTTGACGAAATTTCCATAATTCGTGATCACGAGCTAGCAAATTTTCCTCGCTGAATTCACCATAAAATAAAGTTATTGTTTGAGCGTGGAAAGTGGATGCCATAAAATTTTGCGATTTTAACATTTATATAACGAAAGTTGGACGAGTGATAGCCTGGTTTTGCTGGAAAATATGAAATACTATTTGAAAAATAAAAACACAAATATTTTAGTTTTATTAAATATTTTAGAGCGGGAGAAATAATTGAACCAAAAAGTTATGAAGAAGGTAGGAGAAAAAATTAAAGATATTGATAGTACACTGAAATATTAGATTTAGTTGTATATGAAGCCATACGAAATAGAAGAAGTGTATGAAGATCAACATTTGAACTGCATTGAAGGAGTACTTTCTGCCGTTAAAGAAATAGAGAATCGTAAATAAGTGTTAATTATAAGTAATCTCTGTACCTATTACATTTTCGATTTTGTTTTAGGAAATGTATGTTAAATTTATATGCGGAATATTTTAATAATGTTGGGTCGTTAAAACAATTTAAAAATAAAAAGGCTATTTGAGTTAAGTAATAATAATGCGGCATACCATTGAGAAGGAGAAATCAGTGAAGAATTTTAGTTAGAAACTGGCTACAACGAGGAAGTGAATCGCATTATCGCAACAGAAGATTCGCTTTTTCCGGATTTTGTTTTGTCCAACAAGAAGCGCGTCGATTCCATGATGAGAAGTACAGACCTCCAGCACCATCAATACACACACATCCAATATATACATTTCCAGCATCGCCAATATATGCACCATCAGCACCGCTAATATATACGCTTCCAGCATCTCCAATATATGCACCACCAGCACCGCCAATTCATATACCTCCAATGTTATCACACTATACACCGCCAATACCGTTGATATCTGAACTTCAAATCTACACAACTTCTACACGTTAAAGCATCTTCAATACCATTGATATCTGCACCTTCATAAATATATATGCACCTCCAGCATCGTCAATAAATACTGCATCAACATCTACATCTTCAATGCCATTATCATGACACGTCCAACGTCATCAGCAGCTTCACCTCTTACATGGTCACCTCTAATTAATTCTACACAAATAGAAATACACTCTCCAGAACAATATTGATGTTGCAATCCCTCAACCAGGACGAAGAGTTGGAAAAAAATGTCGCAGGAAATATTGTGTGAGAAATACTTCGAACAAAAGAAACAGAGGCATCAAAAATCAGTAGGTCAAAAAAATGTCCCTTGACAGTGAAAAGAATAAGGAAAATCGGCACAAAGAGAAACAAGAGTTTAAAATGAAGCGGTATTAAGACAAAATAAAGATCCTCAATGAAATTATTAATAAGGTTTGAGATTCTTTTTATTATAATGCATATTTTTATTTTGAATGTTTTTTATTTATTATTTATGTAACACTTTTGAAATTAAAGATGATTTATTAGAATATAGAAATACAAATTAGAATTATTATTTTTTATTTATTTCATTAAAATGTTAATAATTACATATAACTAAAAAGTGTCCTATACTGGTTCATTTCATTTCTCCCAAATGTTTCAATACAGCGTCAAAAATATTTTCTGTATTGTCATTGTCTGCGTTGTTAAGCTTTGTAAGTTTTTTTATTGCGGTTAAATTTTCGCAGTTCTTGTAAAGAATTAGTAAATATTCCCTCAAAAGATAAGCAGCGTCGCCAAGAATATGATGTTGTCCAAACGGCTCTGGCTTTTTTTTCGTTTAAGTTGGAAAGACTATAAATAGACGGTTCTTTAAAAACATCCAAAAATTTGTTGTCAAAAATTCAGTTTTCAAATAATTGTCCGTACACACAAAGAAGTTGAGGGAATTTGTTCAAAAATTTAGGTCTCATATTTAGTGTTGTAATCTATTCATGCAATGACACTTTGCAAGTCAAGTTCCGAGTTATTTCTGGGGAACTTTTGGCCCATTCCTCCACAATTACCCGTTTTAATTGGTCTTTATCATTAATTTGGTGTTCAAGGATCTTTCGCTCCAAATAATGGCATATAGTTTCAATGAACTCCAAACATCCTAGACACCTTCAGCTAAAGGCTCCCCAAACCATTATACTTCCACCACCAGGTTTTACTCAAGTTCAGTGTTAGGGTTTCCGTCACACCATAACTCGCCCATCTGAACCAAAAACGTTAAATTTACTTTCGTTCGAGGGAATAACATTTTACCAGAACTCTTCGAGCTCACTCAGCCAATGCATATTCCAAGCGCTTCTAATATTTCTTTTGTCGGCAAATACATTTCTTGCGTGTCGCACATCGACGATACTTTTGTTTATGCAAAATATTGCGTATTTTCTGAGGTTTTATCGCTATTTTTTCGCGTTGATAAACTTTTGCAGCGATCATTGGAGCACTAAGCTTTCGATTCTGTTTTATTTCCTTATCTATTAGATGTATTTGACGTTTGTTCAGCTTACGGTTGCGATCACGCTTAGCGATTGGGGTAGCGATCTCTAGCGATTTGGTTTTTTGGGAGTTCTGGATGATATATTGAATCGAAGATCGCTGGTGACTAGCTATTTTGGAAATTTCCTATAAACTTTTACCTTCACTCTCCAATTTAATAATCAATTTTTTAATTTATACACTATTTTTGGTACGAGATTACACATTTTTAATTAACTGGACAATATTTCATTCGCCATGAAAAAATTATGACTAATTAACCTTTACGCAAAAACAATTTCGCAATTTACCGTTAGTTGAAACTAACTGAGGAGTACAACAAATAATAAATTGTTAATGTGCTAGTGTTAATTTTCACAAAAGTGCAAGTGTACGAACAATTATTTGAGATCGTTTTAGGATGTTTAAATAGTAAATAAAGGCAAACGTAAAAGTAAATTAATTTGCATCATGTTAATCATTATTTTCAGGTTCTTAAATGTAATTTGAGTTTTAAAAAAATAAAAACTGAATTTTTTGTTTGATTTGTAATTGTTTTTTTTATCAATGTTTCCTTAACCGAGGGGTGTTTCTTTAACCGAGGCGTGGGGTGTACGGGGTAATTTTATTTACTGGTTTACAAATATGTAATGTAGCAACCGTCTATGAAGCCTATTACACTAGGTAAACCAGCTAGCTAAAATTAAACAAAATAAATAATCTTTCCAAGCAATGTAATCCTTGTAATGCTCATCTCCAGATGGGAATTTTATATATTGAGGCCATATCTCAAATAAAAACTCTAAGAAGTTCGAGAGATGTCTATGCTGACGGTGTGATGTTGATTAAATTCGACACTTCTCGATAAGTTTCCTTATTAGCAGTAAACCACAAATAAAAAAAATGCCGTCTAATTACAGTTATTTATTAAATTATCGAGCGTGTAACCAAAGGAACACTAAGCATATAGTGATCCGCAGTTACATTATTTCTTCCACCGTATTGCCTAGTTTTATAATACGTCACATTTGCAAATGTCTCTACTAAATTATACGGTAATCGTCGAGGCAATCGAAAATTGCGGCGAAACTATAAGCACATTTCGCACATGACATAGAAAAATGACACAACTCAAAAAATTGAGTTTTTGAGATAATTCGTCAAAAAGATGCACAATGATCGATTTCATAACTTGTCATAGTGGCGTTTTCATATTTATTTTTCAAAGCGAGAGATGGTTTAATTTTACGATCTTCCTTTGTTTGACGCCCATGCAGAATAGTATAGTAAAATCGAAATTACCATTTTTTTCTTTTGCTCTCCTGAAAAATTTGAAATTTTGAGTTGTGTCACTATTCTTTGTCACGTGCGATATGTAAATATTTAGCAAACAAACAAAAATGTAAACATTAGGCGCATGCAGCACACTGCGGCTTCACTAAATAATCGGGGTGGGCTGTGTCGCCTACCCGGCCGTAGATGTTTTGCGTGATAACGTTATACACGGTAAGGGTAATGATAGGCTGAATAAATTTATTATTTTAATTTAAAGTAAATTAACCACCACTGTTTCTACACGCAAAAATTTACACCAGAATTGCTCCGATCGGATGAGCCAGTCTCTCGCTAAAGTAGTTCAAGCATTTAAATCGTTCGAAATCAGAGGTTCAGAGCGCGGCTTTTTTGCGCGGCATGATCGCGGGCTGATCATGGCATTAATAATAATAAGCGTGAGGCTTGAAGCCTAAGGACCAACCTAAGCAATCATATATTTAAATTAAAGGTAATGCTTATTGTTGATGATTAATTGCCCACAAACAAGGGCACAATTTCGTTTCACTCACTTTCCGAACATGCGGCTCTGAGGTGGAAAACGATATCACATTTTTCTCTTGTAATGATCTACACATAGGGATTTTCATTACTTTATTACGATTAGCGGTGGCGATGAGAATATCTGGCCCCTATCACAGAATTTACGGATCGACCACCCGTTCATGTTAGTACTACGAAATAGGTTGGTCATTGCACAATTTATAACACGGTTTTACGTGTTTGAACATTCGCCTAAAAAAATCGAAAAGTAGGCGGAATGCAAAAAATGATTGCTGCTTGTGTGTCATTTAACTACTTTCATAATTTTCCGTGATTAGGAATAATTGAGAGAAATCGTCTTCTTTGAGATTATTTCACCAACAATAATGTATAAAATTGAATTAAAAAAAATTTACATTTACAATTTTTGCATCTGCTTCAATGTGACTGCAGCCTAACATTATTTGCTGCAGTTTAATCCTATCTTAACTTTTGACCGACTTGCTGCATAAACCTCGCAGCGGCAGAATTCTTGACCGTACGGTAAACCTTAAGTTATGTCCTTCACAATTAAGAGCTTACAATTTAAAATCGATATGAACACTAGTTAATTTATTGTGTTTAGGAATTAAATGTGAAATGGAAACTTGAGTACCTTCTTGGATCGGGATCACTCGAGGTAGCTTAAATTTACACCATTACCAACCAAATAGTATTTCTGACGTAAGTTTGGATTGGTAGTAAAGAGCATGCAGCATATAACCTAAACAATTATACTTTGACTGACTGCTACAATAATGATTAAAGATCTGGTGGTATTGTAGCATATATTTTTGAGAGCCCTAAGTTTAATCATAGTACTGTCCATTTGTCATCTGAAGATATTCTTAAGATAACCTTCTCGGTCAAATATTCCTATTTTTGTATTATTTGTGTATATACATAGATTGGAGACATGCTCTATTGATAGGTTTATTTTAGATTTCGGAAACTACATTGGTGACATAAGCATTAATGTTATGGGTGCATTGAATGACGAGAATAACTGACAACACTGCAGTATGTATAGTTCATAAATATTTGTAACCAGAATGCTTTAATTTTGCCTTGTCGTTGTACATGTTCATCGGTTGTAGTCAACAATTTTAGGAAAATTACTAATAGGATACAGTTAGAGAAAATCTTACTTATTGAATCACCGGCAGAAGCATTTCAAAAATTGATTTCCATTCTATCTACTAGCATAACGTCGTGTACTGAAGAACGCGCTATTAATCCATCGATTTAAAAAATGAAACCTTGGTTAAACTGCAGTCTATTAAAGTTGATTAAGAAGAAAAATAAGTTAGCATGCATATTATCTAACCACCCAAATAACTACTAACTAAATTACGTTGTAAGGTACGCGAATTAGCAATGGCAACTAATTAACTCTATTCTTGGCACATCTAGACGAAAGTCAATACTCCAATGTATTATCGACTCAAAAGGTTCAAACCTTAGTAATCGTCGTGCAATGACAAATGAATTTAATAAATATTTTTCAGATATTGGCACCAAATTGAAATCTTCGATTACTCTCGGTTGCATTATTTTGGAACGCTTTGAGCTAAATTATCCGAATTTGTTCTTTTTCCCAATTGATGAGCTTCAAATAATTTTTCTTCTGGTATCGATGGCATCTCTTTATTTATTTTCAAAAATTTGTACATTGTATTACGCTTCCATTGTCTCATATTATTAATACAAGTTTCTATAATTGGAGAAGTTCCGGACGCCATGAAACAATCAGTAGTAATATCCCTTTTAAAGAAGGGTGACGCAAGCTTACCTGTAAATTATCGTCCCACATCGTTGCTAAGTGAATCCTCAAAAATCTTAGGAAAGCGTGTTAAAACGCGGATCTTATCATTTCTCAAGAAAAATAAAATTTTATCTTGTCATTAATATAGATTTCGGGAACATTTAAGTACAGAAAATGCTTTAGAAGATTTATTCAAGTGCACATCCTGTTGACCATGAGTTGCTGCTGACTAAATTGAATTCAATCGGGGTTCGCGGTTTATAGAATAAATGGTTTCTTTCCTATTTAACTAATAGAAAACAGGTTGTAAATATTAATGGGGTTTTGAGTGGTCATTTATCTGTAAATTTTGGTGTTCCACAAGGGTCGGTTTTAGGTCCAATACTATTCTAACCAAAAATATATAGTCGAGAAATGGATGGAAGAAGACAGTATTTTTGTGCCAATGGTTTGATTCACATTTTATGCTCATAAGTGAAAAATCAATAGCAATGATTTTTAAAATCAGTAACACGGGTCATTGTGAGAATGAGTTATATGTGCATTCACAACTGTGTTTGTATAATCATAGTACGTTGGATCCAGTCGTTTATAAATATTTCGCTTCTTGTGTTAGAGTACGTAGCTAATTAAATATGTTCGCGTGACAATTGACAATCGGCTAACTTTTAAGAGTTACATTAGGGTTCTACAGAACTAATTATTCAATAGCAATCGTTATTATGTTTGCATCGCGTCCTTTGTGCTGTATTTCTAGCGAATTCCGGCTGTAAAGTAATTTATGGTTTACGGTTTTTTCTTAAACTAGGTTAATTCTTAAAAAGTTGATAAACTGGGTGATTTACGGTTTGTATTTAGATCGCGCAATAAATTATTCGTGTTTTTATGTTTTGTAAATGCAATATTATGGCGCGTTCAATTTTTGATCAAATTTAACAAAAAAAGTATTTAACTTTGTTCTGTTCCTAATGTATTTTTGTTTTGAATTTCAAAGTGTAGTGTTTTGCATTAGTGTTAGTTTGGTCATTCCGCGCTATCCTCAGCGGGGGAATGGTGGTCTAACACCCTCACCTGTAGAGTTGCAAGACAGGTTTGGCCAAAGCTGGACTTGGGGCGGCACACTAGGGCATTAATATCCTTACGCAGACGTGAATTAAGAACGGTCGTAGGAATTCTCACGGGACACTGCCTTTTTGGAGAACATGCAAGAAGGCTGGGTCTGGAGGCTAATGACTTCTGCAGAAGCTGCTTGGACGAAGAGGAGGAAGAGACGTTGGTCCACTTCCTTTGCTCGTGTCCAGCATTGGCTCTCAGAAGGCACAAACACTTACGTAAGTTCAGGATGGACTGCCTCTCGGATCTCGAAAACATTAAAGTGCGGGACGTCTTACGCTACATAAGTAGCTCGAAATGGTTCCAATAGGGGTAAAAGGGGATACATCCTGTGGTATCACAATGGACCGTCACCGGTCTAAGTGTGCGTAAGCAGCCACTCCAACCTAACCTAACCTAACCTAGTTTGGTCATTACAAAAACTTGCAATTCAAAAGTTGATATAGTTTTTGATATAGAAATCTCGAAATGGATCAAAAAATTGAACCAATAATATTTACTTAAGCGCATTTGAAGAACCATTTTTTTTTAATTTCTTTATTTTATTACAACGATAAAATCTATTTTTTTATTATTATACATAATTTATTTTATTTATATAGTTTTCTTTCTATTTCTTTTAAAGTTAAATAAAATTATCTTAATTTAATAAATTAAATGCTAAACATAAAAAATAATTTAAAAAATAATATTTATAAAAATTTAATTGTTTTCTTGTTATTATCTGAATGACGCCAGTTTTAAGTTTTTTGTTTTGCGTAAACAAAAATAAGACTAGAATAAAACATTTTTAATAAGCCTCAATTATTTATTACAAAACAATTAAATTTTTATATTACACAAATAACAAAAAAAAACTAAATAACGACAATTACAATAAATTTCAATCACGTTTTGTAGAACTACACTCTGATAATAGAGTTGTGATCGTTTGATTACGATGGTGGTCACTATTTAGGGCCGAATGTGCAGAAAAAAATGCCGAAAATCGTCCAATCGCGCCATCAAACAAAATATTATTAATTTTATTTTGCGCCACCAGCACTGAATGATGATCGTGATATTTCCGTAAACAATTTGCTACGTAATCGCCATACACACTAAATTCATCACGATCGTTAGTGTGATTGCAGTTAGTCGATTTTGGAGAAGTTGTAGCTGCTTCTGCGGCAGTTGCAGGCTTTTGATTACGATTAAAGTGTAATGCATGAATTTCAGGTTTTGTGTCTTCTGGCACTGGATTTCGTTGATCGCTGATTTGCGGTGTGATCGTTGTGGATGGCAAAATGGAGGTGGTCGGCGTAATTGATGCAATACTTGATGAACCGCCACTACTTTGTGCCATCAGTGATTCAGGATTTAGTAAGGTGGGAAATGACTTTAAAATAGCTAACGGTTCTAAATATTGGTGTGGTATGTGGTTGTGATGACTATGGTGATGGTGCTTCTTACGTTTATTTTGTGGTGGGGGATGAAGGGGCGACGACGTTAGATGATGACTTTGAAATATTGATATATCCTCCTCCAGCGGATGTGTTATTTGATGTTTTGTATACTGTTTCGATTCCTCCTGATCTTGTTGGTCTCTCCTATCAAGCTCTTCTTGTTTTATGACATTTTCGTCGTGCTGCCTTTGTTCATCTAGCTGCTGTTGAATGTGTTGTGATTGTATGTCATCATTTTCCGAAGAAACAGATGGCGGTGGATCTTCTCTTTCTTCCTTCATGTCCAATAAATTACTTTCGGTTGGTAAAAAAATATCACTTTCAATACAAAGGTCTGATGAACTTTTTCGTAATTCGGGAAACTGAAAAAACCATAAAAAATTCTAAGCCGAACATCAAACAAATCAAACAATTATACTAACCTCTTTTTTACCGTGTAAAAATTCCCAAGTCTCACGAGTTGTAAACGAATCGAGGAGAAACAGTAGAGGTCGGTACCCAAACCATTCTACCGAATAATTTGCATTCGAATTTGTTTGCTTCATTTTATTGTGTTCCCGTCGAAATTGATTCTTGAGGCCGGTCATCTTTTTTTCAATATCCAGTGATGTTAAATCAAAATCAACTGCAATGTCTTCGAGCGCGTTTTTTTTTAGATCTCGGTTTCGATAATCTTTATGTTTGGAATCCCATAAAATTGGAGTTTTTTGCCATAATTCTATAAGTTTCAATGTTTTCTCTTGAGTCCACATATTTATTCGGCTTTGACTTCAATTTGTGCTCTTTTAAAATCTGTTAAATAAAAATTAAAGAACAAAACAAAATTAAATTGAAGTCATATTTCTTATGTTGGATTAAAAACAGTGAGGGAAATATTTATTAAAAATCACACCTCCTTATGAGTGAGTAAGAAACAATTTATTAACTGTATAATAGAATGCGGTTTTGTCAAAACTATTTGACTTGAACAAACGACTCAGTGGATAAAACTGCTAATTTTGGGTCAGGTGGTATACCGACTGGGTTGTATTTGAACGATGACGATCAACATAACTATGAACCCCTTTGATATGCAAAATTTATCTCACGCAAGGAAGCAACGCAATATGCAGGTGGTCTACGCCAAACGGACCAGTAGCCGAACGTCCTTGATTTGGCTATTGCATAAAGTAGGGAGTTCAAAGCGAACTGCGAAATAGTCTGTATTGCCTCAAGCTCCAGAACAAGATTGCAAAAATAGAGAAACAAACAAAACTATATGAATTAGGATTATTTGTACATCTATCTTAACACTTAACCGGCGGAACAGGTCGATTCTTTCTTTTTCATTCCAACTTCAAAAGACGAACAACGTAAATTTATATACGTTTTTATACATACGTTTTAATGTAATTTATTATGTTACAATTATTTAAATTATAATTTATTTAATTTAATATGTCCGGAAACTGAGAAAGATAGAGAAAAACAACCCGTCGGTTAAGTGTTAAATTAAAGCCTTATCGAAAGATTATTTAGTGAAAACATTACTACTTAGCACTAAAACTGCCCAACCTTGGAGGAATTTTAATTTTTTGCGCGTTTAAACCTTTGGCTTGCCCGCTCCCGGACCTTTCCTGTTCCCGGGAAACGGGATTGGTGTTTTCTGGCTCCGGGAATCTCCGGGTTCTGGTATTAGTATTAAAAAATTCAAATAATCCTAAATTTTAGGTCGACAAATACAAAGAAAAGAAATTAAGTAAGATTTAAAATAATTGAAAAAAGAACTGTGATGTACTAATTTAATCACTTAATAGGCGCATTTCGATCTCTCGTCATGAGAAATGTACCGATAGAAAAAATGAAATTTACCAGGTGTATATACATATATGAAACCGGAATTTAATAGGCACCATTTACCTGTCAATATACCTTTTGACAAACCGTGTCATCGGCGCCATTGTTTTCTTTTGACATACGTCAACAACAGCCAATTCAAAACCATACAAATTTCATACAATAACGCATGTTTTTTACGTGTTAAAAATGTCGAGTTTTGTGCCTACAAAACTGCTGCAGAATCACATCGAATGCTTGTTGAAGCTTACCGTGAGCATATTATTGGTAAATCACAATGCTATGAGTGGTTTAATGAATTCAAAAGTGATGATTTTAACGAGAGAAACGCAGAACATGGACGACCACCAAAAAGTTTGAAGTCAGTGAATTACAACTATTGTTGTATGAGGATGACGTTCAAACGCAAAACAGCTCGCGGATCAATTGAATGTGTCACGAGAAGCCGTTTCCGTACGTTTAAAAGCCATGGGAAAGATCCAAAAGCTGGGAAAATGGATACCACATAAACTGAATGAAAGACAACAGGAAAATCGAAAAACCACTAGAAAGAAAGAAAGAAAGAAAAGTCATTTCTCCATCGAACTGACAGTCTAAAATGAATTTATTTTGAGAATCCAAAGCGGAAAAAGTCTTGGGTTGATCCAGGCCAACCAGCGACTGCAAGGCCAAATCGCTTCGGACGGAAGACAGTGCTCTATATTTGGAGGGATCAGAAGAGTGTGATTAATTTTGAGCTGCTAAAACCTGGTGAAACTGTAAATACTAAACGCTACCAATAACAAATGATCAATTTGAATCGAGCTTTGTGTGAAAACCAGAATTTGATAAGTGGCAACACAAAGTGATTTTGCTTCATGATAATGCACCATCACACAAAGCAAAACAAATTGCGAGAAAGATGGGAAATATGTATAACTAAGAACAGGCCTCTTAACCATTATCATACGATGGACGTGTACTTTTTACTAAAAAATTCCGGTTTCATATTTACACACCTAGTAAATTATCACATTGTCATGAAATGTTTAATCACATCTAAACGCTTTGATTTTACTGAACATATTGCCAACAGACGGCGGAGCTGAATATGCCCAATGACGATATAACTGTAGCACAGAGGGCAAAAAATGGCCTTTTGTGGACAAAAATCTTCCTCCACTTTAATTTTTACGGGATCTTATTAATTTTTTTTTTATAAATCACTCTGGAAAGGGTAGGCTACAACATGTCACTGCTACTGTTCCGTTAACCTGTAACCTAACCTCATAAAACGCAAAGGATTACTGTAAGAAACTTATTAATGATAGAAATGTAAATAAAAACATATATAGACCTTAGTTCCTCATTATTTCAAAGAAATATTTAAATATTTGATCATACATCGGAAAATTATTATGAAAGGTAACCTGGATCTTGTTCCTGAGGCTTCAAAAAATTATTTTTGTCGGGTTAAGGCTTAACTCAGACTTGCAAGTGCTTTCGTTTTGATAGTGGTAAGTACTTTTCGACCTACTTTTGTGTTCTGAATCATAATCTAATAACAGAATTTCTTCATCATGGCAGGATTTCGAAATACTATATACTAACCTAAATGTGCAACAATTCCCAAACGAATTTAAAAAACTACAGAAGTCATTTATCATAAAAAAATTCACAAATTAGAGGACGAAAATTAATTTAGGTGTCTGTTTTTCTCATGTAATATTTTATAATACTAAACATGTATCGTGGTTCTCATTAAAATATTTTGTTTCGGCATCGTTCGGTTTGTCTAAATATGTCGAATAGATCTTTGAAGTTATAAGGAACAAAAATCTATGTTTTTATTTACAGAAAGTAGATTACACAGAAAAGTAGCAGTGAAGTTTTATCTATCCTTTCCAGAGTGATTTAAAGCAAAGATTATTCAGATCCCTTAAAAATTGAAGTGGAGGAAGATTTTTGCCCGCCAAAAAAGTCATTTTTTGCCCACTGTGTGTCGTTTGAAACCCACCCGATAATGAAGAATTCTCCTCATTTACGGTAGATGTCAGTTGGACAGTGGATCTTTTTATAAACTGGTAATTTTTCCATTTCTGGATTAAATTTAGCGCCTTGATTAAGGAACTAACAATTCTTTTCCTTTTACCAGGGTTTTAGGTAGACACACAGTGCGAAAATTTGGCTTAATTCTGTAAATATACTATGTACGTCCAGTTTTCTTTTAACTGAATTCTATTTTTTTGTCTGATTCCAACGGTTCTACCACATATATCCTTTGCAACATAGTTTTGCCATTTCGGATTTTGAGCTCTTCCCAAAGAATGGATCATCCATAATTTTCTCTGTCCCTAACTCTGGATTGTAGATAAATTTTATTAGCGAGGCAGCATTCTTATTTCTTCCAATGGCTAATTTTTCTTTTAAAAGATTTAACATCCCTGAGATCAATAATAGTTGTCTGTTCTTTTCAATTTCTAAGCAATAGTACTAAAGTCGCTTCAGCTCCACGGGATGTTTATTCCTCATTTGACATATTTTCAGTTTCCAAAGTGCTAGTTTTACTAAGGAACCATTCCAGAATCTCTCTAAAGCATTTCATAGCTTGTGGCTATCTAACATAATATTAAGTTCTTTATCCTCTAAATCTATGACGTGTCTTTATTTTTTATAACATCGCATCCATCACAAGCGGCTTTCTGATGAACTCCATGAAGTTAATAAATGACATAGAGGAATCTTGAAATTGAATTTTGCATTCCCGGAAAATATTCACAACGTTCCCGCGAAACATAAATATTGTATTTATAATTGATTAAAATCCTGGAAATTAAATCCTGGGAAATCCCAGGACCCAAGACCTAGTCACTCGCATTATTCGTTTTGAATCAACATGCAGCAATTTTGATTAGAGTTAGGTTGTAATAAAGGTTCTAAAATTGCGAATGTGGGTTTGGATTCTAATGTGATGACTTCCATTTTTGCATTTTTGTAATAATTTTTTTCTTATGGTGGCAGTCAATGTGTTAATGGGTCAAAAATCGGTATACTTGAAAAGATCTTTATAAAATGAAAATAAAAATAAATATTTTTCTAATTTTAAGGTAGCCGTGCGTTGTCCGTTAATGGGACAAAATCCACGCGGCTCAACATTTTAAACTCGCGCCGCTCTTAAACTAGAGAAAAATACTTGGTAAAATTTAGTTTGAATGAAACTTACAAAGCTTCTGATTAAATAAGCAAATTGAGCAGTCTTACTTTAAAGTATAGACAGATGTAGCTCTTCGTTTAAAGGTCAGGTCTCACAACCTGCCGCTTTTTCTTCCGGGATTTTGATATTTTTCAATCATTTAGACAATACATATAATAATTTTTACTTTTGTTCAAAATTATTGAATTCGCCTCATTTTGAACAAGTTGAATTAATG
Source organism: Tipula vernalis (assembly GCA_958295665.1). Lineage (NCBI taxonomy): Eukaryota > Metazoa > Arthropoda > Insecta > Diptera > Tipulidae > Tipula > Tipula vernalis. Next base: position 241,069,264 of record OY282560.1, on the reverse strand, counting down.
AACCTAAAAGTTCAAGTACACAATGCAAAGTCAACGCTTCGTAAGTTTTTGCTAATTACTTTAAAATTGGTTAAGTTTCATATCAAATGGACACGAATAACATCTTTAGTCGTTCTAGTTGTATATTGTATTCTTATTCCTCACAATTTGTAACAGCTTCTTGGTTTGTATTGTTTTCAACAAATTTTAATAAGTGAACTATTTCGGATCATGAAGTATTGAAGCTTCTACAAGAATCATCACTAGCTGACCACCGTGTGATAGAGATGCTACAGTATTATTTGGTGTTAAGGATTTCTGCAGTAAGTCCCACCTTTTCGTTGATGTCGAGAAAAAAATATAAATTTCTTGCAACAGCCTGAAAAATGATCCAACTTCTTTATGGCAAGTGTTTGCATTGGACACGGTACATAATTTTATTATTTTTAAATAGAAAATTGTTGGATAATTATTTTGCAGTCTATACTTTTTCGTGGTATTTGCTCTCAAGGGTCGGGCTAATGGGTTGGACTTGAAACCTCCAAAAACCAAATTCACAATCAAAAAGCACCAAATCCTAAAACCCAAAATCAAAATCCCCAAAATCAAAATCTCCAAAACCAAAATCGCCAAAATCAAAATTCCCAAACACGAAATCGCCCAATTTTGGTAAATAGTCTTCACTAGCCCAAGTCTATTTACCAAAATTAGGCGATTTGGTGTTTGGAGAACTAACAGTGGTTTCCCGAAACAACTTTAGTAGTTAGAACAGCTTTAGAAGAATTTGCAGTTTTAAAACAAGGAATAAAATTTATATATTTATGTGGGTGTTGGGTGCGTCTCAATAGAGTAGGGGTTGACCGTCTATAGAAATGTATCTCGTGGTATATATTCCAACGCTGCAACTATGCAGAAACCACCAAATGTGTCTAGTATAACTCCACGTGGTAAACACCCGGTCATGGTTGTGAAGCATCGACGAAATACTACAGGCGAGTGCAGTACAATATAAATGAGCAATGAGCGGAACAAATATGGAAACTAATACCCCAGGTAGTACACCTGTTGCTCAGGTTATTCCACCCTCTTCGGAGGTCGGTCTCATGGATTCTGGGAGAGATAAGCCATTGCCATACTACAATCATTTTAACCAATCCCAAGACATGTTGATGAATAAACAAGCTCAATTGAGTGAAACAGGAAAGGCTAATAATTCACGTCACTTCCAGAGGAGTAAGAAAGTATCGTATTCTCCGATAAGAGGCGGTAGTCCCTCCGTTGGGGCCAGCAGCCAAAACATTCGTTCTACAAACGAAGGAAAGCTCCACAATGAATTGTGTAAAGCTAATATTGCATTAGTTGAAGCCAACAAGATAAACAAGCAACTGAATGTAACAATTGCATGGATGCAGGAGCGAATGAAGACGCTTGAAAACGAAGTTAAAGCTTTTAAGCCAAAGGAAGACTTTGGTTCTACTCCTTACCAGAATACAACTCCACAAGAGTACCATATGGATGAAGAAGAACTAGCTCGAGAAACTGAGTGGATTTGAGTTAAAGGTGGGAGAAAAAAAAACGAATCGGAATATTACGCCCTCCTCACCTCAATTAAAGGATGATGTTCCAAATATTATCCAGAAACAACCAAAAAAAAATACCTCCACCACCACCAATAGTAATAGAAGAAGTCAAAGACTACGATTTACTCTATGCGCAAATAAAAACAATAACTACTAGTGATAAGCTTAATGCAAAGGTAATGAATGGAAACACCATCAAAATAAACTTGGAAGATGCTGAAACTTATAGAAAAATGACAAAAATGTTAAACGAAGAAAAACGTGCTTGGCACACGTTTGAAGACAAACAAACCAGTCCAATTAGGGTTATGGCCAAAAACTTACACTCTACGTGTAAACCAGAAGAAATAATTGATGACCTGAAAGTAAAATGATTTAAGACAACTGAAGTATCAATTAAGCTAAAACGGAGAGGCAAAGTACCTTTCAACATGTTTATGTTGACATCCGATACTGATGAAGAAGATCTCTAAGAAGAGCTAAGCTTATACCACAATGTAAACAATGTCAAACCTATGGACATACACAAAAATATTTCAACAGGGAACCCAATTGTATCAAATGTTTAGGTAAACATCACACCAAAGATTGTGTAGAAGCTCAAAATGTTCAACCTTAATGCCTTCACTGTGGAGAAAACCATCCGGAACTGCATAACATCAAAAATAAGAATGTTATTGCTAAAATCCAAGTTTATTCAGTAAATCGTACACTGTCGGGAACTAGTCAAGGAAAATTTGATAAAATGATTTATGCTCAAGTAATGCTGAGCAACGGAAATCCAGACTGTTCTAAATGACGATATAAGTCAAACACTTAAATTAATTTTAAGCAGACTAAATACGTTTGTTGAGCGATTAGAGAAACTAGAGTACAGCACTAAGGAAGCCATCCCTAAACAGAAAAATGGCCAATGATCTTTGAATCTTATGTTGGAATGCTAATGGACTGATGCAACATCAACAAGAACTGCAAGTGGTCCTGGACACAGAAAAAATCGATGTATGTCTCATCACGGAAACACACTTCACTAGACAATCAAACATTAAATTTAGAAATTGTCAAATATATCACACTATTCACCCTGGAAACACTGCTAAAGTAGGTAGTGCTGTTATTAGAAATAGTATTCATCACTATGAGGAGCTAAAATATGAAACGGAAGAAATACAAGCAACTGATGTTATTGTCAAAACCAAAATTAGTTCTATTTGTATTGCTAGTATTTATTGGCCACCGAAGCGTTCCTCAGTAAATTAGGAAAACGATTTGTCTTTAATGCAAAAAATGTCCACTGGGGTAAAGAACTCCTAAAAGCTATCAAGAAATGCAGTTCGAGCTTCACGTTCTCAAATGGAAAACCAACCTACTGGCCAACTGATCCAAACAAAGTACCATATCTGATTGATTCCTTCATAATGAAGAACATATCTGTAAATTATGTACAAGTAGATGAAAGCCATGACTTAAACTCTGATCATTCACCAATACTTCTACCGTTAAGTGAAAAATCTTTCAGATAGAAAGAAACCAATTCCTAGTAAATAATCACATTAATTGGGCAAGCTTTAGACTATCGCTAGAAGAAAAAATTAACATAATGGTCCCATTAAAGACTGAAGAACAATTTGACAAAGACGCTTGGGAAAATACTCCTGAAACTAAAACGAAAATCAAGGGAAACAACTACCCTATAGAAATTAGGGAAATATTCCCAGAAAAAAGAAGAGCGAGAAGAGTATGGCATCAAACAAGGGCCCCTCATTGAAAGATGAATCAATCAGCAACTATTAAAGAAAATTAACTAATGATAACAGTACTGATTATTCTCTTTGGAAAGCAACCAAAAGAATTAAAAGACCCATAATGCAGAATCCTCCAATAAGAATAGAAGGTGAGAAATGGGCTAGAAATAATGAAGGCAAAGCTCGAGAATTTGCTAAACACCTCGAAAAAATATTCCAGCCACGTGAAGACCAAACGTTGGAAGTCGATATAGTAACTGAACAAGCTGTGCAAGAAAGTAAAGAAATCCTACCCACAACACCAAAAGAAGGCATGCGTGAGATAAAAGCTAATATGAATACGAACAAAGCTCCTGGGTACGATCTTATTACTGCAGAAATTTTAAAAGAACTGCCAAGGAAAGCTCTGGTGAAGCTCACCAATCTTATAAAGACTTTTTTTGAGCTGGTGTGATTATCAGCTTAAACAGCATTGTGCTGATCTAAAATCCACTACAAAGATGTTGTTTACTTCAATTTACCACACACTATCGAACAAGAGACTAGATTGTAATTACATAAAATAAATAAATAAAATTTATTTTAAATAAAATAAAAAAAAATATATTTGTATTTAAAAAAAACATTAATTACAAAGGTTTATATTGTATGCAACAGATTTAAAATATTCAATTGTAACTTTATTATTAAAGTTTTTAATTACATTTTTAAACTTTTTATAACGCTTTACAGAAGTTTTACTAGGAGAAATGCTTTCGCCTGACTAAATTTTTTCTAACTTCTTTTTTACAAAAATCATTTCTTTTCCCAGCTCTTGGATAATTTCGTACACGCCACAATTTTTTTTTCCCAACAACAACACTTTTATCCTACGATGCCAAGCTTCAATAGAATTTGATGTGCGTGGAAAATTATTTTTAAAATAATTTAATAAGCACCAAAATTCCGGATTATATTTCGTACCCTGTGACTGATTTTTCCCAATTATATAATTTTGTTTGAACCAGATACTAATTTTTCTAAAGTCACTATTTTCGTAGTTAGCGTTAATTTCGTTGAAATAATTTAGGATATTTTCAGGAGAAACGAACGACAAGCTCTTAAGCATCGAACGTTTGAATTAAATTTGTCGGTTTACCATATTTTTGGGCAAACCCTCCTTATTGCACACGCCTCCAAACTATCTGTCCAAAATGAAATAGACATCCTCTTTACGGAGCATCTGGGAGAAATTCCTTTGCTGCATACGAAATAGTTTTCTCAAAATCAGTAATAATCCTACTGCGATTGAGGTTAATTTTTCTTTCTATAGCCAATTTAAACAATTCATAAAATAATTCTTTGTACGCCTCCATAGATGTGTTTGTCATTAATGTCATTGTATGGTAAAGAGCTGTCGAAAAATTAACACAGAGAATAACCATAAGAGAATCACCCAAAGCCTTTAATGAGATCAACGTGCCCATTATTATATTCTTTCCACCTTTGTAATCACTTTCCTTTAAAACGAAAAGATCCTCCTCTAAGTACCTAAGATATTCGGGTATATCAACTTCGGATAAACTTTGCGGCTCGTTCATTCTCTCATTTGTTTTTCTGACTCGAGATATTTTAAGCTTTTGTGTGCGCTTCGATGGGAGATAAACTTGACAATCTGGTTCACAGCTAACAAGGACTTCTCGAATAATTTGGGAACTAAAATAAGGAAACCGGGTGAATAGTTGATTACCATTTACCGGCACTATTTATGCATTGCAAGTGATATTGCTTTAGAAAGGATGAGCGTGCACACCATTTCACAAGAACTCTTTTTAAAAAATATTAAATCACTTAGATGGGTTTCCTTACTTCCAGCAGTAAATCGGATTCTAGAATCGTGGCCGGCTCTAAAAATATATTTCGAAGATCTCGCAGTAAAAAATGAATTACCAAAATTATATTACAACATTTTAGACATTAAAAACAATAAAATTAACGAATCACTTGAAATATATATGTTTTTTGTACAGCACATAACCAATATTTTTAAAGAAGCTACAAAAAAATTAGAAGCCGAAAACACCACGATTTTAAATTTGTTCGAAATTTTATTTTGCAGGAAGAAGGAAAAACTAAAAAATTCTATGGCTACGAAGTTCGAACGATGATGTAAAATTATCAGATAATTTTAAAAAACTTTGCTGCGTTGAGAAATGGTCTAATGTGCTCAAATCTAGATCTTTCCCAAATTTGTTTTATTTTATTTACATATTTCTTTTTGAGTATACCTAGTAGTTCCGCATATGTTGAAAGGATATTTAGCGTCATGAATATAAAATGGCGTGATGAGAGGAATAGGGCTCTTCCAAATCTGATCAAATCAGAATTAATAATATATTTTAATAATAGACTAACTTGCCATGAATTTTATAATAAAATTAAAAAGGACAATTGTGGTTTAAAATGTGCCAAATCAAATCAAAAATATATACTTAAAACCAAAAATGATGTTATATAAGTCAGAAAATGTAGTAAATTTAATTTACAATTGAAATTATTTTATTTTTATTAAAGTTTTATAGTTATTTTTATGTTTGAAATAAAAGTATATTAGAAGATTATTAAAAATTATTTTGTATTTCGATTTCTAATTTTTTTATTTGTAGTGTCCTCGTGAGGCATTTCTAAAAGGTGGCAACCCTGATATATACCTAGGCAATTGGGTATATAAATCAAACTCATCTGTTAAACCGCCTACGATTTTCCTGACCAATTATCTATGTAGCTTGTAGTACAACTTGTGGTAGAATGATCGTACAATCTATTATCCAAACGTTTAATTCTCTGTGCTTTTCTTTCCAACATTGGACCCGAAAGTACCTTACATTTTATTTGAAATATGAGACGATTGCTAGAAACGTTGCCGATTGAAAACTTAAATTTCATATTCTATATCTCTAATAGAGAATGAAACAAATAAAACCTATTGAATGTAAAATTTCTCGGTGTCAGTGCAGTACTGATCTGTAGGTACAGGAAGGCCATATCGCTAAAGAAGATACGATAAGAGATCGAATAATAAAAACTCAATCAAACATAAATCCAATTTATTTTATTTTATGTTGTTGTGGCTAAAATGACCTAACTATCGTAACTACACTGTAGTAAGTTTCCAACAGCCAGTTACATTGCCTTACTCACAGAAAGCCTTTACTTCCACCTGTAACACTTACATATTTATAATAGGTTTAATAAAAAGTAATTATGAACAGTCACACAATAATATATCACGTGAAAAAATTAACATATTGTTACCACGATCAGCAAAATTAGTACAATGTATACATATTATTTATTATAGTTGTTATGAATATAGAATAAAAATTATTTAAAATTTCCCTCACTGTATTTCACGGTCATGCGCGTTACGACAACATTTCGTCATTCAGTTGTTAAAAAAACAAAACACACTGAAAAAATGCAAAAACTAAATAAAAAAATCTTTTCTTTTTACTCCTCTTATTTTTTAATTTTTATTTTTTAACAAACAAAAATAAACAACAGAAATAACATAAAAAATACTCGCGAATTATATTTTTTTGTGTGTCGTCAAACCAAAAATATGTAGCGAATATAATTTAAAAAACAAATAAAAAAATTCTAACACTTCACACAAATTCATTCGCGCAGAGTTAATTTTGATTTTTTTTTTTTTTATTCTCAAATAAGTTTATTTATTAATTCACAAATTTACAAAAAAAAAAAAATAAATAAATCACTCAACTAACAAAAATTAAGTAAAATATCACTCATTTTAGTGTGTTTGTTTCACAATGTTCAATGTTTTTCTGTAGTGTTGTAGAAAATTCAAAAAAAATTATTTTATTTTTGTTTCGAAACAACAAAAATACACAAATACTAATAAAATAAAAAAATAATATAAAACGAAAATAATAAAGAAAATATACTGTAATAAATAAATAACTTCTATACATTCAAAATAATAAAAAAAAAAAAATAATAAAATAAAAACAACAACACAAAAAAAAAAACATAAAAACGCAAGAACCACTAAAACATCTAGTGCTGTTGTTGTGTGTTTTGTATTGTGAAAGGCATGCGCATGTTTGTTGTTTATTTTATAAAAGTAATAAAAACAACAAAATTCTATTCGAAAAATGTAATAAACAACATGCTTGAATGAAATAGCTATATATTCTGTAACCGCTCGTCTCGTGTTGTTGTTTATCTCTCATTTCTATTCAGTGTTTTATACAATATTAATTTCAAATTTGATTAATTTTTTATTGATTTTATTTTTGTTTTGTTCATTTCAGATATGACGAACCACAACATTCAATTCAATTAAAATTTATTTAGTGTATAAAAGTGTGACGTAAATCACCTGTTTTATTCCTTTACAGCGTAACAAAAAAATGTGCGCGAAACACGCATAAAGATGAATCGCATGCGTTTTATTTGAATTTTGATAAAATATCGTTGCAGCAGCACACCAAACGTTTGGTACACACACTATAATTTAAATAAAATCACGTTCGCACTTTAAGTATGTAGTTGGTGAACTACATTTGTGTTTTTCAAAAATTTATTATTATTTCGTTCCCTTGAACAAACATTATGTTTACGTATAAAAGACACAGAAAAAACAACAATAACAACAACAACACAATAATGTTATATAGTATCCCAAGAAGACTGGAAATTTTCTTATTTACACAACACACAAACAGACACAAGGCAATATACGAAATAAGTAATTGAAATACTATTTTTGTTTTGTTGTTTTTTATTTTATTTTCTGTATGTAGCACTGTGCTACGAGTATATACGCTTGTGTTGTGTTGTTTTTCGTTTCTTTTCAAAATAACAGGAAAAAAAAACAAAAAAATATCAAATATATGCATAGATACAATACAAAAGTCTTATTATATTACATACAGACAGTATCGTACTTTTGTACATACATATATTTTTCGAAAAATTTATAAATACATACACGAAAAGCAAAAACAATATATAAACCAGAGAAGAAACAATAAAAAGCTTTTTTATTGTTTTGTTTGTGTATAACTTTGTGTGTGTTTCGCTTTTTGTTTGAAAAAAAAATCTCTGTTCGTTTCGTAAATAATATTATATTCCTCTTCTTCTGAGTCGAGCTACGTTATACATATGTACATACATTTTTATAGCACACAAACAATTTTATATATTTTTGAAACAGGGTTGGAATAAAACGAAAACAAACAGTGAAAAAACATGTTTATTTTTGTTGTTTTCTTCATGATCCCATTTAGCTTGAATATATGAAACAACAGAATATCCCCTAAATGGAAACATAGTGCACTCCAAAGAGATGAAAAAAAAAAATTGTTGGGTAAGTAATTACTTCCAGCCCTCCTTTTCTATAACACAAAAGAGTACAACTAAAAATCCTAAAATCCAGTATAGAACAAAAATAAATAAAAATTTTCATTTTTACTTTAGTTTCTTTTATTTTCCAAATATAATGGTACACAATCATATATTATTGGGTAATTTTTACATTTCATCTCAACGATACTACTTAGATCGTATACCAGTTTCTCTTTCTATACACAACTAACATACTATTTTTTGTTTGTTTGTTTGTTATAATTAAAAGCAGGGCTTTGAACTAACATAAAACCAAATATTAGTGAAAGAAAAGACTCATAATTTCTATGAGGCTAAAATATGCTGCACAATTTGTTCAAACAAAAAAGTGCTCTTTGCCTACCAACAAGATGAAGCACAAAACTAGCTTAATTTAGAGATTAATGGTTAATTTACAATCGAATATTGTGTACTTCAAAAATGTTAATAAACAACATTGGAAAATCCATAAGAGAGAAAAGACCAACCTGAAAAACTTCCTTTGACATCCGTGAAATAAACCTTTAACCCAGACATTACACCAAGATTTTTTTTTGAAATTTTGAGAAGGATTTTGGATATGATAATAAGGTAGTAGAAGGTAGTTAATAATGGAAAGCACAAAAACAATTTTTTTTTTTTTGGCGGGTTCCAGGAACACGGGGCGTACCATTAATGGTACGATAGTCAAATCTACTATAATATTAAACGCATTAATAAATTAATTTAATTTAATTCAAATATTTATTTAATACATTTTACACAATACATCACAAAAAAATCTGTTCATCAGAATAAAAATAAAATAATTGATTATTCAAAATAAAAATCGGGGACTTGTAAAAGTATTAATTCATTCTTTTGTATGCCATTTCCGGGATGCCTGCTTGTGGCACAATCGGCATCATTTTCTGGAAAGCTGAGGGTGAATCCAATGATCATATCTATCGTATCTGGAATCATTGCTTTCAATGATAGAATGTCGCCGCATACCTAACGTATGGCACTTCTGATGTTGCTTCAAAAATGAAATGGCTATCATACGTCGAAAAGTTAAGATATTTAATTTTCCGCCCATTTTCCGATGTAACTGCCAAGCATTTGTCACCGCCATATAAACGCTGTGGGCAATTAAAGGAAAGTACCACTTTTTTCCTCTAATGGAAGTTCGATATAAGCTCATGTTTTGATCGGACCGATCGACACCACCCATTCCTTTATTATACTTATGTATCAGTTCCGGCTGCAAACATGCATCTTTTTCTTTTCTCTACTGGAATATCTTTTCACCAAATTTGTTGGATACACCGGAATGGAATTTGATCCAATTTTCACCACACTGTTGTCATTCCATTGGCAGACTACCAGGTTTTCTTCTACACAGAAGCTGTATTCAAAAGACCCGCGATCCGTCTTTTTAAAATTTTTGTTATTACGAATAGGGCAGTTGAATATACAATTTTCTCTGAATGTTCCGGTTCCTTTGAAATTTCTCTTATTTAGTTCTTCAAATAACTCGATACTTGAGAAAAAATTGTCGAAAAACAATGAATAGCCAATATTTAAATTCCGGGATTGTAATGCGTCACAAAATTGCAATACAATTTTAGTACCCAAATTCATATCTTCGTATCCCGTCTTTTGTTTATCTGCTCCTTGATAAGGATCGAACCATACTATGTATCCTCGAACCGTCGCTCCACACCCATAATTTATAACCCCATCTAATCGGTTTTCCTCTAATAAATTGCTTCGCGCTAATGGACGAACTTTAGCAAATTTATCATCTTGGTCTAAATTTGAGTTATCGCACACGTGTAAATTACTTATTAAAAAGGAGAATCTGTTTCGAGGCATTGTTTTAGCAACCATTTCACAATGTACATCACCCTCTGTATCCCAATACAAGTGTCGCCGAGGTAGATTATTATAACCACTCAAAACTAGAATCCCAAAGAACGCTTTTATTTCCTCTAGGCTGACATTAGCTGGCATATTTTTGGAATTTAAGTATTTATTGGTGTTTTCCAATATAAGGTTATAAAGTTCATCATTAAAAGACAAATTAAATATTTCAAGAGGCGACAAATTTTCATGAGCGGCACTATATTTAAAATTGTCGTATTTCGATGGTAAATCTATTTTCTTCCATGTATAATATCTGTTCCGTCTTTTTTTCTTTGATTTGGATGGTTGTTGGGCCATAGATTTTAAATTAGATAATGGTATATCATCAGATTTAGACCAATCGGATTCATCGCGTCTATTATGAATTTCAGCCTGGGTATTTAATAATGATCCTGGCAAATTGTCTAAATTGACCTCATTTTCCTCTCCTGAATCCTTATCAGTCCAACAATTATTGATCAAAGTCGGAGGAAAAATAGTGATATCCAGTAGATCGTTATTCTTGTCGTCCGAATCTTCTTCCAGAATACTAATAATTTCATTGAGTATTAATGGTCTACGAAAAAAAATATAAAAATTTTAATTTTTAAGGAGTTACATTGGTCTAATGTACCCATAATGGTACACTAAAATTTAGGTGATAAAATAATTTAAAAAAACTTTTAAAACTTTTTTTTGTTTTTGACCATAATGCTCCTTTAATGCTCCATAATTAGTATATTTTGTAAATTCACAAAAAAAAAAAAAATTTTTTAACTCATGATTTGTTGATCTGCACGTGTTAAATTGTAAAGCACTACTAACTAACTTGCGTAGTGAATTTTTTATTTTTCGTTTTTATTTTAAAGTGAGAACATAACGACCGAAACAAAACGAAAGAGAAAAAAATTCTCAGGTGTTTAGTTTTCAAAGGAAAATCCCTCAAAGTTGGTGTACCATTTATAGAACAAGGTCGTTTCTGGATAATAAATTACAGCAAGCAATAATGAGAATTTTTATATTTCAGTTGCCCTATTCTTCTTAAATTTCAGTTACATTTTCCCTCTTCGCAAAGTGTACCATATTCTGGCAACCATTGAAAAATATTTTTTGAGAATAAATAATTCGCCGTTTATTTTTCAGGGAAATTATTTCGAATGTCGATAACTGGTTTTGAAAATTACAATTATTGGAAAAGTATCAGAAATTAGAGTAAATTGTAATATTATTATTATATTCTGTCAAAAAAGTAACGGGAATTGTTAATTTAAAATGGCCGCGCTGAAGGAATTTAGTACAATTGAGCTACGATTGTGAACGAATATAAGGCCAAAAACTCAATAAATACCATACCGTCAGATTTAGTACCGTGTGACTTTTTTCTGTTTCCCAGACTCAAATTACCAATCCGTAGAATCCATAAAACAAGGCTTCCCGAAACGTGCCTATAAATAATGTTTCGATGATTGAAAAAAACGTTGGTATATGTGTGTATAGCCTCGAATGGGCAACAAACTACATTGAGGGCGACAAAATAAATTTGTTTGATTGAATTTAACATTTGTATTTTATTTAATAATTCTCGTTACTTTTTTGACAGAATGAATATTTAACACCAAATTAATGCCAAATATTAAAAATAAATAAAAATTTTCTTTGGAAAAGGACCAATAATTTTTGCACTTCAGTGTTATGGGAAGCGAGATAAATAATTGAATTGTATGCATTAATTTGTTTCATTTACCTCCAAATAACTCTAAAAATTATAAGTTTTTGATTCAAACATATACTAATAAGCCAAAAATACGAACGCTTCATAATTCTTAACATGTCTGTTGTATTCTGTGCAAGACCGCATAGAAGTAAAAATTTAAAATGTTTCTGTATTTTATTTTATTTTCTAGTTTTAACAGTTAGATTTTAACAGAAAGGCAAACGACTAATTTTGTAATAATAGTCTGCAAACACGTTTATAGTTCATTTCAAGGTGCCTACATGAAAACTGTCGACTCCATTAGATTTATTTCCGTAGAAAACACTTGCGAAAAAAGTATAGGGTATTAAATAGAAAACAATTTACTACAGTTTTTTTCCTTTTTTTTAATTCGTAGGAAAAACTCAGAATAGAAACAATGGGGCTAGGTGGCTATAAACGTCATAATTGTGAATACTAAAAATCGATTCTGACCGACCAAACTAAAGGAATAAATTAATGAAAATTGTCATTGGTTTTAATTTTAGTAACTTTCGTTGGGTATAATATGTGTGAAAAAATGAGGGGACTGTGTACTATTGCTGCCTACTATTGCAATATAATGTACATGAATTTTATGATGTCATTAACAGTTCCTCTTACATTTATGGTTAAAGTTTCAAATTTGGAAATCTTCTTAATCTAATCCATTCCAATCAAATAGTATTAATGTTTACGTACATATAACTGTTTAACATAGTCAAAGGTTTGAAATGATTTAAACGTCGGGCTTTTTTTGAAATATTTGATGGATGAAAAGCATCGAGAAGGTTGTCTGCATTCGAAATCAAATACAATGATTTCCTAAAATGAACGTTTCGTTGATGCACATACTTTAAATAAATCACCCAAGTCAATAAATGTTTGTTACTTTATTCTAATATACGACCTCGGGATTAATCAACTTTATTAAATTGAAACTAAATTAAATTGTTGACTTGTTCATACAGAGAGAATTTACAGATGGCAGTAGTTTCATGTAATCAATAATAAGTTAAGCAGCACAAAGAAAAATCAAAAAAACAGGCCGAATGCAAAAAAATGTCGGATGGATTTTTATACGACCAGCAGCGCGAGTGCAAGTTGATAAGATATTTTCTATTAACTATTTTTCCAATGTTTTGTAATTACGAACGATTGAAAGAAACCGTGTTTTCTATTTTGTTTCACCAACAATAATGTATAAAATTATATTTAAAAAAAATGTAATTTCCAGTATTTGCATCTTCGCTAATGGGGCTGCTTAAACTGTCATTATGCTGCTTAAACTTTATTTGTAGCATTTTAATCCACTAAAATGCACTGATTTGGCTGCAAAACTAAATTTTTGAGCGCAATGTAGCTGCTGAATTTTTGACCGCACCCATATAACTCCTCTTATAACCACGTGTTGTGTCGAATTACTAAACATTGAAAGGCATCAGATCAATCGGCTTGCACAGCTATCAAATACCAAATTGATAAAACAAAACTATACATTTAGTGAAATTATGATCGTGGAACAACAATTTCATTCATATTCAATTTTAAAACTTATCGCTTTGGTCAAATTGACCGCTACAGTACAACTTACTGTTATTTTTACAATCGTAAATCATTTATGCAGTTTAAACGTTTTATTTTTTCTTGTTGGTGGATAAGAACTAAATTAAATGTGATTATTGTGTGCGTTTAATAATTATTTTCTCACATTAGGTGTACCAAAAAAATAAATAAAACTGAACAATGTCGTTGACGACTATTTATTTTGACATATTTGACATTCATCTAGTAAATTTTCATGAATAATCAAATTGGGGAACTAAAAGCTTTACTTATCAATTTTTTTTTTTCAAAAGTTTGGTTTAGTTACAAAGTTATGTTAGTCGATTAACATAAAATATGCCGAAGCTTTGAAAACTCACCAGAACAACTGTTGAATTTAAGCTTTACGAGCATTTTTGGTCGTACATTCCAAAAATGTTACCAGTCTCAAATCGTTTTGTAACAAAGTGTAAAATTAATCGTTCTGCTTGAAGATTCACATAACTCCAAATAATAATGTACTAGTTATTAAAAATAGTAATACTATTATTCTATTTAATCGATTGTAATCGATCCTCTAAAGTAGTATTAAAAATCATTGTTACTGTAGAAGGAAAAGTTTTGCAATTAAATTACTTTTAAAAATAACTAAATTTTTTAAAATTTATAAGTGACAAAGCAAAATGGATAAGTACAGTGTGCCATAATAATTAAGACACACATTTAGAAGCTACCTAAGATGGAGTAACAGCCGAATGGAACAAGGGCACGCTATTTGGATCAGGTTGTAACTATTGAGCAAGCGTTGCAGACGGAGAGCGGTTCTCTTATTAATAACTTTCTCTTATTAATAACTTATTAATAACACTTAAGTAACCATAGTTAATGTCACCCTAAGCATGCTTTAAAAAGCAGATGAGAAATTCCTGTTTACCAACAAAGTCTGGCTTGTACTGTTATAACATCATTTTCTATTCGAATTTATGTCTCCTGTTCCAAGAAAAAAATTGTACCCATTTTCCTATTTTAATTACAATTTTTCTATTGCGATCTGAGCTTGTTGTTTACTTTACCTTTTCATCACATCAATAAAATATCGCAAACAAAAATTTGTGTGATAAAGTACGATGAACGGAAGCAGAGATAGAATGTGATTTCATTCGAGCAAGCTGAGATAGCAGCAAATAAATCATAGTTGAAAAGTGATGTTACAATGGAATCATCAACATTAGAAAGGAATTCATTACGTATACACTTACTAACTTTGAATATTTGTGCAAATTATTTATTTGAAGTTACGTGAATCTAGCACTAGACTTAAACAGTTTTAATTTCCAAGTTATACTTATTTCATATTTATTGACATTTTTGCCGCCATCTTAAATAAGTATGTAAAATCATCCGATAACGTAACTATTACATAATTTTTAATAAAACCTTATTTACTGCATAATATCACAATGTATATGCAATGATATTAACAGAATGTCGGTTTTTATTTTATATATGTAGATAGAAACATACGTACATATTTTAAGTTACCTCGCCAACATACTTATTTAAATAAGTATTTCTACTTACATAAATAAGTGTAACTTTCGGAAATGGCCTTAGTTGGTATGTTTTATTTCAATGTATTCGCCCTGTCAACATTTTGATTCTATATATCACAAAATACTTAGTCACACTATCTTTTAGAGTTAATTAAAATACTGGCACAACCAAATTTTATTTGAAATTAATAAATTTTTCTGCTTCCCGATGAAATTGAAAGTCAGCCTTTGATTTACAATTTTTTTTGATTATCGTTACCGACATAGTAATTCCAAAATTAATAGTGTAAGCCCCACTGTAAAATGGAGTAGATTTCGTACCAGCTCAATCCCATGACAAACAGAAACAAATCAAGCTCTTTCCACGAAAATAAAAAGAAACAATAAAATACCGTACACACATAATAATATTTTCCAAAAATAAAATGCTACACACTATAATTTTCTGTCTATGAATTTCACCATAAATACATACAAACAATTGAAAAACTTTATTTATTATTCTTTTTTTTTTTCTATATATACATATTTTCAAAGAATAGAGAAAAAACTAAGAATTTTCTATTTATGTTATTATTTGTTATATGTATAAATTTATTATTTTTGTTAATAATAGTGTATAGTAATTTTCCGGTTGGTTCTTAAAACAAAAAAAATAAAAACAACATTTTCCTTTAATCTATATAATCAGTATTAATGTGTGTAAACGATAAATCGAATTTATTTTAAAAACATTGGATTGCACTAAAAAATGATTTCACATACGCTTTATAATATTTTTCGATGAAGTAATGAAAACGAAGTAAACAAACAGAAATGATTGAAAACAAACAAAACAAAACTCACACAAATTCAGAACAGAAAAAAAATAAATTTCTTTATAACAGTAGGTACACATACAGAGGTATCAAATTTAGAAATTTTATTTAAAAAAAAAAAAAAAACAATATGTCCTTCGTTCATTTATTTTGATTTTATAGCCTTGTTGATTTGACATAATATAATGTAAAAAATAAGTGACGCCCCAAACAACGTAGGGGGCAAATTACATCAAAATTCAATTTCCCGCCGAAATTTTCCTCTTTTTTTTTATTCCTTTGTTTCGAACTATGTATGTATGGATACGTTAAGTTGCATTTTTTTTTTTTTTTTTTTTTGTAACGCACACCAGTGTTATGTTCTCAATTGTGAATATCCTTCAATTGTAAAACAACATATTTTTGTTGGCCTCCATGTTGGGCGCCAAAATGTAAGCTTAAAAATAGAGTGTTCTTAAAATCAGTTGCATCGTTAACGTTGCCACTGCCTGTAATTAAGGTTATTACAAGTAATGAATGTAAGTAATTCGTTGCCAGTTTTCCATATTATTTTTTAACAACTACAACCATAAAAAAATTAATAACAGATACACAAAATTGTAACTATTACTAAAATTGTTGTTGCTGCTTTTTGTTTGTTAAATTATTATATTGAATGTATTATGTAGTTTAGTAGTGTGCTTACTGTTTAAATTAAAATTAGATTCATTTTCATATTGTAGTTGTATTTATCAACTAAGTTTGCTTTGCTGCTTTGTTACAAAAATTAAGTTTTAGAAAAATAAAACATGCCGTACACAAAACAATAAAAATTAGAAGTAGTGTTTTAGAGAAGAGAGTGGAAGAAATGTTTGGAACGAGAAGAGACTCGACTGCGAATTAATCGTACAAAACAATTTACATATATGTTATTCTAACAAATTTTGAATTATAAATGATTAGTTTTCTGCGGTCACATAAAAAAGTACCTCTTAGGCTTTTACGTCAATTTCTTATTTTTGATGAAGCTAGATTGTTGATGTGAAATGAAATAATGGGGAATTAGACGTTTCAGCCTTTTTTGAAGTAATCTGGAAATTCATTTAATGGTTGTGAATACTTTTCCAAGTAGCATCTGCATGTGGAAATGCACTGAGTGTACTACAATTCCTGGCCTCCTGGCAGTCAATTTCCAGAAAGGGATTTTTCAAATATTTTCAAAAACTACTTAATCCTCGGCAATTCTCACATTCTCTAAATCTAAAAGGTAACATTTTAGGGTAGGGACATTATATGTAGATGAAATGCATCCATGGTACTACGATGCCTTTACGTTAGTAAAAGTTTTGAATCCAGATTGTTAGTGATTTCGTTAGTCGATTTGCAAAAATATTTTTTTCTTTTTATTTGTTTTTATTTATATTTATTGAAAAATTTGTATACTAAGCACTTAGGCTTAAACAACACTACAGTGAGAAACAATAACAATAGTAAAACAACAATAAAAGAAACAAAATTAAATTATGAACAATATTAAAAATATTTAAATAAAACGAACAATATTAATAAAAATGATTCAAATAAATATTAGTCAAAATAAATCAAATTAAATTAATTAAATTTAGAAATAAATATGAGGCGGATCAAGTCATGTTGCTAATAAATTTAAATAATTCTTAGTCCAGTAAAACTGAATCATTAAGAATGACTTTTCTATTATTTATTTATTTATTTGATACCTACAGTGACTAAAATCGGTACAAACAATTACGGCTAACTACAAATATTAAAAAACTTAAATAAAAGATTCTTCAAAATATCTCTCGACATGTGAAATTCGAAAGTTTCAAAAACTGAATTGAACACCCGTGATTTTCTCAGGATCTGTTCCGAAAGACCATAGTTTGTTGGCACCAGGTCAATGAATAAAAGCATTGCACGTTGACGCATTCGACGTTCGGGAGCATATATTTTTAGACGTGCGAGTAACTCGGTACAATCGATGCGGGAATTAATAATATCGCGCACGTACAGCGCGGAAGCTATGCCCCGGCGATAGTCTAGACGTTCCAGTTTCAAAAGATTACATAGATCCTGATAAGGTGGGAGGACATATTCCACAGCACGCGTGGACGGCAAACATCGGAGCGCAAACAAAACAAATTGCTTCTGAACACTCTCAATCCTCCCGGAATGACAGTGGTAGGATGGCGCCCAAACTGGAGATGCATACTCCAAAATAGACCGAACAAACGAGACATACAGTGATGGCAAAGTTGTCGGGTCCCTAAAATGCCTGCAGTTTCTTTTAATAAAGCCCAACATAATATACGACTTATTAAATTGAAATAATGGTGTTAACATGTCTGGCAAATGTAGCGTCAGGTACAAAAATCACACAAAGATCGGAAATGAATTCGACTCGGTCAACGTCTTGTTGGGAATTGGTGAAAAATAGGTAAGGCAGGAAAAATGGCGATCCCACGATAATTAGGTTGGGTTAGGTATGGGTGGCGGTCCACTAGGACCAGGCATACACACAAAAACGGTCCGTAGCCATAAAACGAATAATTGTTTCCTCCAACTAATTGGAGCCATTTTGAGCTGTTAACGAAGCGCTGGATACTCCTGACGTCCATCCTACAGAGGTCCGTCAGGTTCTCCAAGAGGAGTGCCTCTAGAAACGTAGTATGTTTCGTGCCAGACGAGGGCAGGTGCAAAGAAGGTGAAGTACTGTCTCTTCCTCCTCTTCGTCCTAACAACTAAGAAAGTAGTCATGTGAGAATACACCAAGTCCACTCGCATGCCTCCCTATGAGACAATGCCCCGTAATCACTCCAACAACCGCACTGATCTGACTTCGCTGAAGTGACTGACCTGCCGAGTTATTACGCAAGAGGTGATACTTGTCCAACTGTCATTCGTCAGCTTGCTAGCTTCTTCCTGAAGCAGCAGTTTGCATACCGCAAGAGGTATTTCAATACCCTTTCTGCTTTCTGAGAAATGGTCCATTGTACCACGTCGATTCAGTTCATCGGCATTTATATTCCATGTACTTATGAAATGTCCTGGCACCCATAAAATGTGGATGTTGAACTGATCTGCCATCTCGTTAAGAGAGATGAGAGACAGTTCTGGACTACTTTCGACGTGAGGACTATCCGTATATATGCGAATATCACAAACTGATATTACATTATACCTCAACCAGTCTACAACTTCCTTTATGGCAGTTACTTCAGATTGAAAAATGCTACAGTAGTAGGGGAGACGGAAGGAGAGATTTAACAGAAGTACCTCGCAGAACACTCCAGCCCCGACTTTCCCGTCCCGTTTTGAACCATCAGTGAAGAAAAAGATAGTGACGGGACAGTATAGTCGGTGGTGGGAATTTGTTTGTTGCACAAAATAGATGAGTGCCCTCCCTGTATTGTTGTAGGTCCACATTAAGATGGATTTTAGCCGTGTGGCAGTACAACCTGCCAACCGTTTCCCCAAGATATTAGAGGAATCAAAAATAGCAGAGTCTCTAGTGCCTGAGTGGATGTGCTCCTCAGTGCACCACTGATCCACAGAGAGATTGTTCTCTGAACTTTTGTCAACATCTTTTGGTTGACAGTTTTGTCCAGAGCAGGCCACCAGACTATTACCCCAAACAAGAGTATGTAAGTGTGGCATGTTGAGATTTAGACAGCTTTCCCGACACAATCGTGCCTCTAATATGAGCTTCTATTTGTCTTTCCAGTGCTTTAAAAAGGAAGGAAGACAAGCTAATCGGTCTAAGGTCTTTGGGATTGCAGTGTGAGCGTTTTCCCGCCCTAGGTATGAAAACAACCTTCACTTCTGTCCATTTACTAGGTGACATAGTTCTAGGCTGCCTTTGAAAATTACCTCTAACCAGGAAATTGTTAGATCCGTAGTTTGTTGAATATCCGCAGAGATAATACCATCGAGTCCAGGCGACTTATATGGTCTAAAACTGTTTATCGCCCACAGGATCTTTTTTCTGCTAATAATTTGGTCTATAAGGCTACTAGGCCTTTTACCGACTGATGTGCTAGGTACAGATTGGGAACAACCAGAAAAGTGAGTCTCCATCAGAAGTTCCAGTGATTCCGCACTATTAGTGGTCCATATCCCATCCGGCCGTTGTAGATAACTTGGTATCGAAGGACCAGTTGCTAGCACTTTGCGTAGCCTAGACATCTCCGAAGACTCCTGAATTTTGGCACAGTATAGCCTCTAAGAGCTGTTATTGGCACTTCTCAATTGATATTTGTAAATTTTGAGGACTTCCTTATAGGAGTCCCAGTCTACAGCAGCTTTTGTTTTCCGTGCTGTTTTGAAGAGTCTTTTGCATTTTCGACGTGTTTGTTGAATCTCAGCAGGTCTGCTAAGGGGACTAGAGCTCAGTATCGCTTCATTAAAAGCGCTGGACAACTCGTCCACCAAGCCATCAAGCTCTTGCGCAGTTTTTGGAGGTTTTGGCACCGGAACTGGTAGTGAATTACCCAGAATAGTTCTAAAGGTATCCCAGTTGGTTTTCCTCCTGTTTCTGTAGATGGGACTTTTTGGAGAAGTCAAGTCCATTTAAAATTGAAGATCACATTGATTAGAAAAAGAGTGGTCCTCCGACAGTCTCCAGTTTAATAGACTAATCGACAAAAAGCTTGAGACAAGAGTAATATCCAATACTTCCTGTCTATTACTAGTTATAAAGGTCGGCTTATTGCCTATGTTACATATAAGAAGATTAGTCCTTAAAATGTAATCAATGAATAACTCACCTCGTTCATTTGTGTCTGTACTTCCCCAGACCGTGTGATGAGCATTTGCATCACTGCCAAGGATGACTCCAACCTTGCGCTTCTGAGCCTCCAAGATTAGCTCACCTAAAATGATTGGTGGAGTATCCACTTTATCATAAGCTACGTAAGCTGATAGTAGCCGGAAGTTTCGTTTATCGACCTCAATGTTGACCGTTGCTACATGTCCGTTACTGAAATTTGATAACAGAAAACAACTTATGCTATTTTTAATGAGAATGCGCGACCAACCTTACCTTCTTTTTTCGCGTGCATTAATATATAACAGGGATTCATGAGCCCAAGTACCAGGTCTTCAGTGGCACAAGGTTCCTGGATCAAGTCGACATCTGTCGCTTCTTTCCCAATTTTTAAAATTAGAGCAGCTGATGCTGCCTTAGAGTGGTGAAGGTTGACTTGAAGATATGTCAGTGTCATCTCTACAGCCCCTTCTCCACCACAGTCAAATCAGAGTCATCCCCTGATGAGAAGTCCTCTGAGAGCCTCTTTAAAGATTCCATGTACGTTGACATCTCCGTGTCGATGGAGAGAGTTTCCGCTTGGCTGGCTACCTCCGCGCACGCAGATGAGCTATCAAGCACCGCGGTAGTTTCGGAAGATGACTTCGTAGCCTCCGGCTTGTCCGCGTCCTTCTTATACACCTTGAGTGTGACTGCACTGAAACCATAGTTGATTAAACTGTTGAATTTTTCTAGTGCAGTCAGTGACTCCCTGTTTAAGATGATAACAGCTGACCTATAGTCAGCCTTTGCCTCCTCGAGCTAAGCAACTTTCCAGTTGTGCGTTGGCAACTCCGGGTTGCCAACTGCAACAACTGGAGTATCACCTTCGGATCACTAGGCTCCGAAGAGATGTACACCCTAGATCTTGGTCTGCTGGGGATCTCCTCCCTATCAATCACAGCAAAGCTGGCTCCGAGCCATACCTCGCCAAGTCCCCCCACTGCCTTCTTATAAAGCAGCAAGGACCTCTGATCTGCACAGGCAGTCAGTTTCACCTGATTTCTGTGCCAACCCGCGTCCCAATAAGTCGGAGCAGGTCCTGAATTTTCCGTCAGGACTTTCAGGTTGGTGGTGGCTAGGCCTCTTCTACCTTCCTTCAATTGGCGGGCGTGATACTGC
Source organism: Tipula vernalis (assembly GCA_958295665.1). Classification (NCBI taxonomy): domain Eukaryota; kingdom Metazoa; phylum Arthropoda; class Insecta; order Diptera; family Tipulidae; genus Tipula; species Tipula vernalis. Next base: position 241,047,108 of record OY282560.1, on the reverse strand, counting down.
CATCCTCTTGGGATTTGTCAATATCTGCCACAACCAGCTGATCCTTGAGGACCTCGTTAAAAGGCCCCATAGTGGTCGCATGGAGTTTTGTTTGCTTTGCGGTCTTAGGACTTTCCTCCTGAGATCTATTTCTTGTAAGCTGTGAGCCAGCTGAAGGGCCTTCTGACATTTTCTCGTTAATTTTTTTTGCCCACGCAAGCGTGGCTTTGTCTTTATCCGTCCTGTCTTTTGATGAGATGTTGTTGATCTTTTTCAGGGCCCTCCAGGCCTTCCTCCTAGTATTATAGGTTGGTTTTGAGGAACCAGCCAGAGCTTATGTCTCGTCGATTATTTGTAGACTTAGAGTCAGGCCTACAGAACCGAGTCTCTTTGTCCATATTATTCGGATTTTTTAGAGAGCCGGACTCTTTTTGTTGTTGTTTGGTTTTATTAAGATCCATAGTTGTTCCCACGAGTAGCGGAGAAAGAAGTGTCCATCTGTGCAGAGATCCGTAGTACACAGATAAGACTACTTAATCCGGAAGGCACAGATAAGGCTACTTAATCCGATATCCAAGTATCCGGACCCACCGTTAGCTACTGAGCTAGTTTTAAAACTGGCCCCCAATCTAGAAGCCAAAGAATCAGCAATCTACTTACCAGCGGTCACCACGTGGAGGTAACACGAGCACTTGTGGAAATTGCAAGCTACGGAGCTGGCCGCAAATGCCAACTTGATTCCCCCGAGCAACTTCACACCTGACCACCTCCCATGATAATTACTTACATCACTTTTTTTAGACGCCTTGAAGATTGGATGAATACAAGAAATTTTCCAAGGATCGGGGGAAAAAAACCACGACGCAGCCTTTCATTAAATATAAAGGTAATAGGAAGGGTCAAACTCTCAGCACAACACCTAAACAGAATCGGCGGGAAGCCATCATAACCCGCTAACTTTCCAAGCTCGAGCTGGAGCAAGCAATCTCAAACTTTTTCCTCTATAAATTTGAAAATATTAAATTGATCGAATTTGGGCAAAGCTGGAGATACGATAGCGGATGACAGAACAGGTTTATAAACCAACGCAAACAAATTGGCAAACAGATTACAAATATCCAAGGGCTGACTAGCGACGGAGCTCTGGTAAGACATATAAGACGGAAAGCCAGCCACTTTTTTCTTGCTGTTAATGAAATTCCAGAACTCCTTAGGATTAGATGTTAACTCTTCCTCAATTCGCACTACATAGTTGTTGTTGAAAAGGAACCACTTTAGGCACTTAAATTCCTTGCGGGCTCTATCAAAATCTGGATAATATTTAACCCCATGCAATCTATAAAAGGAATGAAGCTTATTACGTCGTTTCTCGAGCAACACCAACTCATTGTTATACCATGCCTTCCGACGGCCGATTTTATTTATTTTATCCCGCGGAACGTGCTTTCCGATCTCACACCTGAGAAGATCGTTGAAACTTAACACCAAAAAGTTCAAATCACCATCGCGTTGTTAGAAGTCCCAATTAAAAATTCATTCAAGGATGTGAAGTCGGCTTTTCTAAAATTAAAATCATTAGAAATATAGTATAATTGTTTTTACAATTAGAATGAAAAATATTTATCGTAATCGGTACGTGGTACACGCAAGGTCAGACACGCAGAAATCTCGGCATGCATACCATCATTAGCAAATAACAGATCAAGGAATTTACTGTTACTAATACGGTTGAGCTGTGTAGTTGAGATGCCAGCAAAGTAATCGATGATAGCTAATGCCCTCTCATCGGTAGAAGATGAAGAAACTTCGTCGTCTACATCGTCCCAAGAAATACCGGGTAAATTAAAGTCGTCCACAATGATAATTTGGTCGCTCGGACGAACTGAGATGCATAACAGCTGAGTCGGTGAAGTTGATAAACGTGTTGTAGTAATCCAAGTCCGATCTGTAAGGTATATACACGGCGACTACAACAATCGAAGTATTATTGGCCGTTTAGGCTAGGATGACAGGCAATCACATCATTAGGAACCAAAGTCTTTACCGCAATCAAAACACTACCACTCTTACGACTGGTGTCCAAATCGTATCTATCCTTTCTATGAACGTCATAATCAAATGGGAAGTATTCTTCAGAGAACATATTTATCGTAAGCCAGGTGTCGCTGATTATTATGACGTCATAATCGTTGTCAAGTACGCCTAAACGAAAAGCCTTAGCTTTACCTCGAATACTGGAGGCGTTGTGGTAATAGATCGAGGTGAAATCGTTGATAGTGTTGGTTGCATCAGCAGTTATCGGTGTTGTTGGAACGTTATATCAGCTCTGTTTTTTGGCTGTCATGAATGATTTACAAATGGACGAATTAACAAACCACGACGCCACATATCCGAACTCTTTAGCATATTGAAATGAGCATCCTTTAATCCAATTTTGTAATGTAATTGTCAATTATCCTGCCCTTTGCAAGAAATAATTTACAATCCACATTGTCAGGCGAACAATTTTCTAGTTTACTTTGAATTTAGCCAACAAGCATTTCAGATGAAACGGATGAGTCGATTCCGCTTATATACAAATATTTTTTATTGTTGCTTACCCGTATATGCAAATATTTTTTATTAGTTGGAAACATCAACATATTTGTTCTTCAGGATTTACAAAACTGAAGTTTAGCATACAAATAATTTAGCTCACGATAATTAATCGACTTATAAATAAAAATTACCGCACGATAGAAAAAGAACTTAGGCAATGAGATACATGCGATACATGATCATATTTTCGCAGGTAATACACGTATCAAACATAATTATTTAAAGTTATTTGGAGCAGATGAAACGAAATCTTATCGCAATTAGAATAAATTATATCGCAATATAATATACGAGGCACGATCAAAGACTTAATCAAATAAAGCCTAAGGCTTTGTGAACAAAATGTTGCGCAAGTCGCAACTTGTAAAGGGTTGAATTAATTTTTTGACTGAATTTTTTGATTATTAGACCAAGATCATTAACTTTATCCAAAAATTTAATGGCAGATCCATTGATGATCAATTTCGGAAAAGTAAATGGGTTTTTAGATTTAGTAATAAGCGTTGCATTACATTTACCTTCATTAATAATAAATCAACAATATTTTGAATTTGATTAAAAGTGCCACCCAGATAAATCTGTATGTACATCATCCGTATAAATATGAAAATAACAATTATTGATACATGTAGAAATGTCAGCGACAATATACTTATAGGTCTTAGACTATGCATAGATGAAACGTCTGTTGTTTTGGGAATTGGTAAAACCGAGCTATTTTCCACAAAGTGGGAAATATTGAGGATTCAATTGAAAAATTAATTATTGTGTGAGATATTTTAGAAAGTATTCCAAAAAACATCTTAATAAATTTATCATTGATTCCATCGTGTCCAACTGAGTTAGATCTAATGTAATTTATGGCTAAAGCAATATCATTTGGGGCAATACAGTGAAACGTAAATTGTTGAGTTGATTTATAATGTAAATAGAGTTTATTATCAGGCAATGGAAAATTGACTTTTTTAACTGGCTTGGTTAAGAAATATGTGTATTGAAGAATTGCAAGCTTTTTTTGTTTGAAAAGTTGCCTTAAAGAATTGCAAGCTTTTTTTGTTTGAAAATGATTTTAAATTTCCAAAATAATATTTTTGTTTGGCTTCGCGTATTTTAACTATAATCAATTTTTTAAGGTTATTGTAGCGCGATAAGATCTTAGTGTTCGCTTCCATTTCTTGTACATTATTTGTCTTAGATTCATGAGTTGTACTATTTGACTTGCTAACCAAGGTGCAGAATTACTTTTGATAACCACCTTTTTAAAAGGTAACAGCGCACACGTACGCCGTCACAACAATTATATGTACTTGCAATTTATTTTGGTTCAAATAATTTTACGCCTGAATGATGACATTCAAAAGAATGAAAGATTCGTAAAGTAGAAGCTGGTTGATCTTTAACCAAAGAATCATAATTTTTGAGTTTTCTGATAGAGCATGCTGGTGGTCGTGGTATCGCGGAAGTTGCTATTGATTTTTTAATTGTTACAATGAGCGCGGGAAAAGACAATTTTTCTAATTTTTTTTTGTTTTTGTTGGACTGGGCCATAAATTGGAGGAAATTTGGTGGTCCGGGGTTAGTTTTATAGATATTTTAAAATCGGTCAGTCTGTCAATAAATTTAAATCGGTACAGTACAGTTTTTTTGATGAAATACCAAGCGAATTTAGTATTTGAATAAAACTAATTCAATGCTACAGTGCTAGTTATATCAATTACATAAAAATAATAATTGATAAGTTTTTTTTTTTTTTTTTGGCAAAAGAAATATAAAACAAACCGAATTGATAATGAAATTAATTAATCTTGGCGAATTGTAATTTTGTAATTATATTTTCCTTTAAGGTAATTTTTTTTTTGTGAATGAAATTTAAGAAATATAGTTAATACAGTACTTTAAACAAAAAGACAAAAAAAATACTATAACAGGAGAATTCCCTGAGTTAATTTATGAACAGTGCATGTGATTTTGTGATAAAATCATTTTTTTTTATTAATGAATAATCCCTTCTGAATTTATTAATTTTACTTTACAACAGAAGTGTAAATGAATAACCTTTATTATTAAACATACCAAATAAGTCTATGGTATCAAGAGAAAAAAATTTGTTTGGTGTCGAATAGCCCAGAACATTCAAGAAAAAAAGTATGAGAATGTTCCAAACAAAAACTGTGCTAGTGTGATTTTTTGTTTGTGGTGTACCGGAAAACATTAAAAATCTTGGTGCACAAATAATAATAAACTAATGCTATGATGAAGCCATATTAGGAATTAAATAATTACGCATAAAAAAAAAATTTAAAAAAATATTGTCGTAAAAGACATATAATGCATATGCATATAAACATAAACAAATATAATATAATATAATGTTATATAAAAATGTTATATATTATATTAATATATTATATAACAATATAAAAAAAGGGTTAAACATTTCTGTGCTAGTGGCATTATCAAAGTGCATAATTTTGTGCAAAAGAAGAATATTTATATATTTCTCATGCACAGTTCAACTAAATTTAATTTGTCCTCAAAATGGCTTCATTTAAGGCGAAACGAGGGAATATGGAAAGTGATGACTGAAGCGGCGTACCAAAATAAATTAGATATTCTCGCAGAGTGGTGAACATCAACCAATTTGCTGATTTGAAAAAAATGTCGCGTTGCGTAGAAAATGAGAAGACAATGTGTTTGACTGTGTTGGTCAAGAATACTAAATGTAATAATTTTATTCGACGAGAATACGATATTTTATGTGTCTTTCAACTAAACAGTTACAATTAACAATATGAAAGAGATAACTTATAATTAACCCTATGTGCAGATCGATTGGAAAACAAAGTTTTGGATTTACGTTATGACTTAACTTATATAGGTTACAAAATAATTTTTAGTGGTTTTACGTTAGGTAAGTAATTTAATCAAACAATTTAATTAATACTATAAATGTTTTCTTTTCAGATTCACCGGAATTTATCATATTTAGGAATTAATTAGAATTAAGTGTATTAAATATATAATATAAATGAAAATGATTGATTTTTGTGTAAATTAAATTTAACGAGAAAAGAAAGTAGGTATTAAAGCGTTAGCGATAATTAAGCGTACCTCCATATTTCCCGATGAATTCGTTGTTCTCAAGTAAGCTGCTGAACCGTAAGCCTTTTGTAAAGCATCACAAAATATATGCAGTTCCATCGAAACAGGGTGGGCTCTTTTCAGACATCGACTAATTTATAGTGTTTCTAATAATTTTAACGACGACTTAATTTCTGTCCAATGTTCAGCAATATCACATGCAAATTCTTGATCCCAATCAATCTTACGTTTTCATACTTCTTGAAATAACATCTTGAATTTGACGGTAATAAGAGCTAGCAGTCACAGCGGGTCATATATTCTAGATGCTTCGGATAATAAACTTCGTTTCGATAATTTAATATGTTCAAGTAAAATAACCTTAAAACTGAAACAATCTCGAAACGGATTCCAGTATAAGCCCAATGTCTTGTAGTAAGTCGGATCATCGTCGAGCGAAAACGACTCATCAGTACCTCGATCAATGACTTGTATCGTTTGCAGTAAATTTTGATCATTGGATATCCATTTTCTAATATTGAAACCTCCTTCGGCTAGTAACTTTGAAATTTGGCGATAAATTATTGTTGCTGTCTCATAATCTTCACAGCCAGTTAACATATCGTCAACATAAAAGTCCTGTCGAAGTATTGAGGCTGCCTTAGGATACGTTGATTCATAAATGTTTGCTAGCTCAATCATGGTGCGAATAGCTAAAAGCGGTGCACTGCTGATACCGTATGTTACCGTTTTCAGTCGGTAGTGTTCGAATAGCTTACTGGGATGATCACGCCACAAGATTCGTTGAAAGTCACAATCTACATCTTGTACCTTCACCTGTCGATACATTTTTTCTACATCTGCAGATATAGCGAAAGAATGAATTCGAAAGCGCAACAAGATGCTTGTAAGGTCATCTTGTAGAGTAGGACTAGGTAACAAAATTTCATTGATTGACGTAGTTGATGGTGACTTACATGACCCATCAAAAACCATTCGCAATTTTGTAGTGGTACTAGAAGCCTTACACACGGCGTGATGGGGTAAATAAAAATGTGGCTTGTTAAATTGTACTTTATCTTCTGGTATACGTTCCATATGCCCTAGAGCAATATATTCTTCCATAAAATTGTGATATTGCTCGGCGATCTGTGGTTGCTTCGTAAATTTAAGTTCAATCGCCAATAATCGTCGTTCAGCATTGATATAAGATGAGCCTAAGACCTCTGCTGATTCCTTAAATGGAAGACGAACTAAAAAACGACCACTCTCATCTCGTTGTGTTGTGGCTTTAAAGTAATCTTCACAAAGTTGATCTTCTGGTTTAATTTACCTATCGACAACAATTTCTTCTAACTGCCAAAATGTTTCCATCACATTCAACTTATCATGATTTGTCGTTGTTGTTATATGAAACGACTGAACATTTCCGGGTGGATCCGAAGAAATCAGTTTCCGACCAATAACCCATCCAAACAATGTTTGTTGTGCTATTGTATTTGGTTGAATAACAATTTGTTCCGGTAGCAAAACATTAAAAAATACATCATTACCGAGGATCATGTCAATAACTCCTGGAGTTACAAAACTCGGATCGGCAAGTTTAAGATTGTTGTTAACATTCCATCTGGATTTATTAATTTGGTAAGCAGGAATCTGTGATGTTAGTTTTGGCAAAATTAACGCTTCTACATTTATTCGATTTTCATTGTGCTGACGCTGCTGGTTTCGCTGATAGTCCACTTATTACATAAGAGGCTGGAAAATGTTTTAATTTGAGCCGCTGTGCTAGAGACTCGGTGATTAATGTTGATTGGGATCCACTATCCAATAAAACTCTGGCTCTTTGCATTGTATTGCTTCCATCAATAATATTAACTTGAACTGTTGACAACAGCGCTTGAGCTGAAAATTCTTCACAAATATACGATGTGGTTGCGCAAGTTACTTGTAAAGAATCGGAGTTGTCTTTACTATCATGCGAGATTTTACTTTCATTACTTGATGTGGATTTGCTAGTTGACACGACGTTGACTTCATTAATTGCGTCAGCTGTCCCAAAAGTGTTAATTGGATCTTTAATTGATGGCTGCTGATTATTAATAGTACGACTGATAAGAGAAGTAGTTGATTGAGCAGAAATCATAGTATGGTTGTTAGTAGAATTATCCTTAATATGAAAGAGAGTATGTACTGTGTTTTTCCGCACATATTAAGCACGTTCGATCAGATTCACAATTCTTTGAAAAATGACCTACACGAAAGCAATTCCCACATAATTGATTGGTCAATACAAATTTTCAGCGTGCCAGAGGTTTTAAACCTTTAAACTTAAAGCATCTATACAACGGGTGGTTCTTATTACACATAGGGCAAGAGTTGAACTTAGTTGTCTCATTCGTAGCGGCATGGCTTTTGATGTTTGACTGTCGAAGCTTCTATAGTTGCTGCTTTGTTGATATACATTCTAATGCATCACATCTTTGACTCAAAAATTGAAGCAAATCAGTAATAGTTGGATTCTTATTATCGTTCGAATGAATTGCCCATAACTGTTGAGTTTCAGGATCCAATTTTTTTGTCGTAATATACAATAATCAAGGATCACGGCCCTCCCATTCTTTGCCCAATGAGCGAATGCCTCTTATTGCTTGATCGCTGACATCACATAATGCTCTTAAAGATGTGCATGATTGCTGTACATTTGGCAGTTTCATAAATAACTCTATATAATGCTTGATAATATTTTTCTTCCGATCACATCGGTTCAACAATTTGTCCCATGCTTCGATGTAACTTTCTTCCGTCATTGGGAAATGACGCAATAACTTTGCAGCATCACCTTCGTCATCGATTCGTTATTATGCACTGCTTTCACGTATTGGTCATAAAACGATGGCCATTCTGAATAATTGCCATCAAACGATTGAATTTTGAGCCGTGGTAAGCGTATATCACCATGAATAACCGATCGATCAGGATCGAAAAATGTCCGATTATTGTGAGCGGACCACGTGGAATGATTTTCAAAATTGGAACAATGACCGGTGTACGAGTGTGTCTCAAAATATGAATCTTCAAACGCATCATTTTCTGCTTGTTGGCTATCATTCGACAATATGGCAATTGTATCATTTACATATATCATGAAACTCATTCCAAGCCCGTTCAAGTTTCTCCAGTCTCGTTTCGATTTGTTCTTTATTCAACGCCTGATTTTCAGCTGGTTCTTTGGTTCTGTCATCGGCGAATTTTCTAATATTCATCAACGTTGCCTTTATTATTCCACAAGTTTGCTTACATTTCGAAATATCTGCCATATTTGGTACAATGCTCGTTCTCGTCGCTTAAATCTCAGTACAAATTCCCGATCAATAATTAATTACCAGGCACAAAAAATGCAACACGTGGCCGATGATCAGCTGCTAAATGTGATGAATAACCGTTATAATAAAACGAGGCCGGTCAGCTGTTCGTTACCAATAAGGTTCACTGTTTAATTGTAAGTCCTTTTTTTAACGACACAAATTGTATACCACGATTTTGAATTTTAAAATAAATTCACTAATTGCAAAGCTTTGAATTAACACTATTCCAAAAAATATGTAGTGAAAACTAAAATGGCTATGATAGACTGTTATTACCACACGAGATTTTTTACACAATATTAATGGAGTGATCAAAATAATAATGACGAATTGAACAGTTTTTAGTCAATGTTAGTAATCGAATCAATCTGTAGTACCGATGTACGACCTCCAATACAATATACACAAATTAACGCTTGACCATGTGGCGAGTTGGTCACGTTACATTCACTGTCCGTTTAAACGGTATGAGGTAAACACTATACAATAATTTTGATCAAATTGTAATTTTATTGCTCAGTCACGGTACACACACAGTTACGTTAAACACACTTTACTGTTTTCACGGAAAGATTCAATATAGCAAATTGAACATAATCTATTCCATGTTCGAATCAAACGGCAACGTTAAATATATAAATTGCACAATATTCGTGGATTGATCAAATTGGCGAATTGATCATATCCCATTTAATGTTCAATCAACGATATAAATTGGTCTACAGTTCGATGCTATTTACGGTTACGTGTGCATTTAACAACATGCACAATTATTCACTAGAGCAATTTACACAAATTTTAGTTTCAATGTTAACTCCGCGATTATAAATATTTCGGCACTATTTCATTAGATAACATTTTGAACTCAGAAGGAGTTTAATTACAATGTTTTCCACACATAAACACAATTATCGGGGGCCCTATTCTCGAATTTCACATCCATTTTCCACATGTGGACATCTGTCAAAATTCATAAAAATTGAATTTTTTCGGTACTAAGGAAATATTTCCGAATGGGTATAAGCATGTGGAAAAAATTCCCCATATAGGAAAATGTCCATGCCGCATGTGTTTTATATACGAATTACAATTTTCGAACGTTTTTGTGTGAACTTTGACAGAATGTCCACATGTGGAAAATGAATGTGGAATTCGAGAATAGGCCCCCGGATGTACAAAAAATGGCGAATTGTACAGCTTCCAAGAATGATGTTTGTAATACTGGTCGAAATTCTTTCTGTTGAACAAAAAAGGACGATTGTTCAAAAATTTATGCGTTACGATTTTACTCACGTGTGGATTATGGAATCCTCGGCTGATTCCCGGGTTTCGGCACCAAAAAATGAAGCGGCGTACCAAAATAAATTAGATATTCTCGCAGAGTGGTGAACATTAACCAATTTGCTGATTTGAAAAAAATGTCGCATTGCGTATAAAATGAGAAGACAATGTGTTTGACTGTGTTGGTCAAGAATACTAAATGTAATAATTTTACTCGACGAGAATTACGATATTTTAGGTGTCTTTCAACTAAACAGCTACAATTAATAATATGAAAGAGATAACTTATAATTAACCCTATGTGCAGATCGATTGGAAAACCAAGTTTTGGATTTACGTTATGACTTAACTTACATAAGTTACAAAATAATTTTTAGTGGTTTTACGTTTGGTAAGTAATTTAATCAAATAATTTAATTAATAAATGTTTTCTTTCAAATTCACCGGAATTTATCATATTTAGGAATTATTTAGAATTAAGTGTATTAAATATATAATATAAATCAAAATGATTGGTTTTTGTGTAAATTAAATTTAATGAGAAAAGAAAGTAGGTATTAAGCGTTAGCAATGACTTCCATAATAAGCGTCACGAACAACACGCAAATTCGGTAAAATATCCACCTAATGAAGTTTCGAATTGTGCTTTGAAAATAAAATGTATTCAAGCAAATTTGCTTGAGCTCCTAGAAAATATGCCCGATCGTGAGGTTGAGCTCGATGTAAAATCATCCAGATTGTGTCGTATGCGAGGACGATTTCAACGTTTATTTACCATCCAAGCACAGTAATCTGTTGTACCTTTTTTTATTAAAAATTGTCAAGATTTTAGGATATGTATGAAAAACATAAACAGACCAAGCTTGTAATTTGTAATTTGTAACCCTGATAAGCACTAAATGAAAACAAAATAGAAAAATAATGAAATATAATTTGAATCAAAATTCACAAAGTTTACAATTTTCACATTTACTCATATCTTATTTTTTACAGAATAAGCAGGGCTAAACACTATTAACATTAAAAATTGTTTGACGAACCCGTTGAAGGCAAGACGTCATCGACTTTAAATGTGAGTAATATCAAAATTCCTCTTGAACCTTCTTCGTCACAGGCTCCTCCAAATTTGGATTCAGTTTTTGTACCATCTATGTCCACCAATTTTTCGGCGTTCGTTCGTTCCACGTTTAATGAGAAATCTATTGTGGATGCCAGATTATTGAAATCAAGGAGAGGTGTCATTTATTAATCAACCTACTGCTCTCACATCAATCCTCAGATCTCAAAATACTCCAATTTATAAATGGAAAATTACATTTTATGGATCACCTCCTGGCATAGAGCAGTGGAAAACTGGTTTTACAATCTTTTATTAATTTGTTTCCACTTCTTTGAGGTTCTTTCTACGTTTTATTTCGTTAAGGCACATTTTATTTTCCTGTACGTTATCTACAGATGCATACAATTTTATATCGTTTTGTGAAGCTTGCAAGTCAAACAAAGCATCAAATCAATGTAGTCGCCTGTATAATATTTTTAATTTTATTTTTTTTTTTCAATATATATAATTTTTTTTTTTAATAAACAAATAAACAAACTTATTGTCGGCTTCGAGGTGGTACCAAAAAGTCATTGAATTTTATTTTTTCAATAGTTACAATAAGTCTTAGTTACAATAGAATACGACAGGTTTCCAATAATTTTATAATGACTATCATAATTTTTAATGTTAATAATAGCTTAAGATAGGTGGCCAATACAATTCATGATGCAATTTAATGTTAATAATAACTTAAGATAGGTGCCCAATTCTAACACTAAACATTCTCAGTGAGCGAAAGTTACATTTATCGAATTGGCAGTTTATACAAAAGATTAGAAGTCAAATACATTAATTGAGGATTTATTTATTTATTTACTAGTCACAAACAAATTTAATTAGTACACCAATCCCACTTACACAATCCACTTTGAGCTATATAGCTCATTTATAGAAGATTGTGCAAGATGAGTAGTTTTTTAGTAAAAGATGTAATAGCCATGCCCTGATAATTCAGCCAACTCTGGATTTCTGGATTTAAGGCATATTTGCAGGATACCTTCTACTGGCACTTCAGTGATCTACGGCTGACGGTTCCCATTTTACGCAACTGAGAATTTTTAAAAATAATTTTTTTCAAAAAAAAAAAAAAAAAAAATTGATTGATGTAATTGATACAATTCTTATTTAGTTTCTAAGTAACATCACAAAATTTCGCAAACAGGCCTCCCCTTTCTACTCTTTCTAACATCTTTAGATCCTGGCAGAGGATTTATTTGGACTTCCAGGGGCCTTGCCCTCAAACCTGGAATAGAAGTGTACATAAGTCGATTTTAATGCCATCAAGGTAGTGAGGTTCCTGGAGACTCATACATTTTATATTTTTCATATGTTTGGTATTCTGGAGGTGATAGTGACTGACAATAGGCATCAATTTGATTCGAAACTCTTAGGCAGTCTACATATGTAATAAGTACCAGGTAAAACAGCCCCTATGGCAAAGGACAAACTGTCCACTCTCTTTGAGCTCTGTTGCTTCGTATTTTTAATGCTTACGCAAGCTGTATACGATGTGCTCGTTCTAAATAATTAAATAATTATTACAGTCAATAATTATTTAGTAATTTGGAAATAGCACATCGTATACATCTTCAAGCAGACAAAGAAGTCAAAGTCAGTCGACACTTTGTAAACATTTTCACTTATAATTCAATCTTTAACAATTTGCTTTTATTAATTTTAATTAGCTTTGTATTAGCTTCTTAATGTATAATTTTGGTTTTGACTCGAGATTTTTCAATTTCGCGGATAATGTAAACAATGTTAACTATAGTAAATTGTTTCGTGAGACCTTTACAAAATTAGTTCAGCTAACTTAATTAAATTTACCTATTTCCTGTGTAAATTTAGTTATTTCTGGATATTCCACCGTCTCTAAATAATATATAACATGGTTATAAGGAAGGCCCGGCATCCCCCCTGAACACTAACTAAAAGCTTAGTCGGATACTTCAATCAATCACTCAATTTACGTACAGTTTGTTAAAACTTGTTCAAATAATAGTGTTTACACCGTTCTTTTAAATCCAATTTGTCAGGGTTGTTCAATTCATTATGGCATGTAAGCGCTTTACTTTGGTAAATGGTAGAAAGATTAGAAAGAAGTTTTTTTTTTACTTTTAACTGTTGGCAACCCGCTCTAAGAATATTATTTATTATATAGAATTTTTACAAACATAAAATAGCGATAACAGATTATTGAATAAAGTAATAATACCAACCCATAAAACGTGAATTTATTATACTTACTGTTGGTAGCCATTACAACTACGAGAAGAACAGAATTATTTTAGTCCTACTTTTAGGTGGAATGGAATTGTTCAACCTGGAATGAAATTTTATGGAATTGTTGTTATACAAATACCAAAGTAAGACACCAAAGAAGTACAAGATAATCCTTTGGAATAAAATTGTAAGTACGTTGCTAGAAAAGTTTTCTAGACTAGTATAAAAAATGACTGGCAATCATACACTTGCACACAAAGACATAAATTCATCAAGTCGTCTTAAATAGAAATAAAATTATAGAACTGTAAAGCGGCCATTTGGTTTTCCTTTTTTTTTTTTTGGAGAGACAAATAATCGCTGGGATGGCAAAAGCTTCGCCCCATTAAAGCCCTGGTGTAGAATTTTGAAAAAATTTATTATTTTTGCATATTCTTAAAGTTTCGACCTTTAAGACTATTTCCTCGAGAGAAAATTTTAAAATTCCAATGTTTACGGAGTTAGCTATTTTAGACTTAGACCGCTGCGGCTGCCTGAAACATTTGCTCAAATCTTTAAACGCGTTTTTCTCAAAACTACTTTTTCGACATGGTTTATATGATATCTCAAGTTCTATTCAACCGATTTACTTCAAATTTTGTACCAACCTTCAATGTATAACTTTCTATCACCCCTACCAATTATCTATCAAAATTATTTTGTTTTACTATTTTAAAAAATTAAAAATTATGAACAAAATGGTCGAATAATACCTTTTTAGAAAGCCGCCATTTTGCGAGAAAAAAATCCGTTTTCTCTTAGGTAAGGGCTATAACGGCATTCTTACTAAAGGTAAAGGGTTGTAATCATGTCAACCAGCATACCCCTTTCCCTCCCCCAACTTTACCAGCTCATAACTTATTTAATTTTCATTTTTTTTTTCGAAATTTTTACTTTTTTCACTATAAAGAAGTTATATTGGGTAAGTATTGTAATCGCGAAAAAAATTTTGTTTTAGGTTACAGCACCCTTATTCTGTAAAAAATAAGATAAAGTGTAAACGTTAAAACGGGTAAACTTTGTGATTTTTTACTAAAATTACATTAAATTGTTTTTCGATTCTCTTTTCGTTCACTGTTTATCACGTGTAAACATTATCTCATTTTTTATAGAATAAGGCTACTGAAGATTTAAACCGTTAAGGTAATGGAAAATAATTGACGGAACCTCATTCGATCCTTGAGGCCGCTGATCTTCAGACCAATCCAAAATTTTTACAGTCACGGGAGTTTGTAGATTGCATGAAGTGCCGTCGTAATTATCAAATTATACTGATAAAGTTGAATAGCATAGCAGGCGGCTGGTTTAATCAGGAATTTTAGAAAAACCAAAATTTTTGCCAATCAAAAGAAAACTTAAACACATGATATGATCATGAAAACCTTTTGCTTTCATTTTATGTACAATGTACTGCATCATTGTTACTGTTTTTAATCTGGAATTTCAATCTGTCTGTCGGCCGAGTATTAAAGCTCAAATTAAAATCGTGCGTGGAATTTTGCTAAAAGTAATAGTATTTTACTTTAAGCTGGGGTTCGATTTGGTTGTTACAGTGGGTCCACAACATCGCAACGCTCCATTCGCTTAGAAAATATGGTCGGATGCTTTTTCCCGAATGTAGTGTAATTCTACACACTTCAAATTAGTCAGGAATGTTTGAACATGACGTTTTTTAGGTTTATATTTTTTAAGTTCCCTTTCATTACGAAATTTTCCAGTTTTGAGATTCTGCTTGCAAACAATTTGAATGCTAAATTTGGTTATTTTGATACAAAATAAAAAGGATAAAAGGAGTTTTGGAAAAAATACAGGATGAGACAAGCTTTGAAACCAATGTCATAGTGGATAAAAAAAGATTTGAAACCAACGCCAAAGTTTGGTATGATAAAAACAGGGTTTAAAGTATGTTTTGACGCCAATGCGCTTAAGAATCCGGTGCAGAATTGCCACCTTAATAAAAGTACATAAAAAACTCATTTTTTTAAAAATTGAATAAAGCCTCGTTCTCATTAGCCAAGTTACTGGATTTGAAGTACTTGAATTCAGGTAACTTGAACCTACTTGACCAATATGAACGAGTTATTTTGCTTAAATTCAAGTAAAGTATATGACATTTCAACTTTTGTATTCAAGTTGAGTCGCCTGATATGAGCCACATTATAAAATTTAGTAGTGTCGAAAGTCCTCAATCAAAATTGTGAAACTAAAATTTTTGACATCTACACATTTTTGTAGAGTAGTGCAGAAATCATAATGTTTTTGGAAATTTACCAATCCTATGAAGTTTTGCAGAACATCGATTTAACTTTTCCAACTCATTCGAGTACATTTTAAACATCTACTTGAACGAGTTTGAGAACGAGGCTTAAAACCAGTTTTGAAACTGTCTCACTCATAGTACTAAATGCTATTAGATTTTAGGACTACCTGTTATTTATTACTTAAATTAAATTTGAATTTCTTGTTTTCCTCCATATACCAAAATACCTGTATGAAACGACAACAGAAAATTTACGTAGTACCAACGTTGAATGAAACGTTGTGATAAAAATAATACTTATTGACCACTATTGCAAAGTTTTAAGATCAAATGTTTTGTATTTCATTTGTTTATGTATTAATAAAATAAAAGTAAGATTTTTAAATTTCAGATAGGACGTTTTGGAAAGTTGAGTTTCAATAAAAATAAGGTTCTATAACTAGCCAAATAGAACTAGATTTGATAACTTTTAATAAATTATAAGCCTGCATCGAGCAGGCGTTCTAATCAGCACTGTTCTGATCACCTTTGATTTTTGTCTTAGTTGCCCTTTATTGTTCACGAAATCTTTTTAGCTCTAATTTCTTTATTATGGCAAGAACAATAGCAGCCTGGCTTTGCTTTGTTTGAGGTGGGAATAATTCCTCTGAAGGGATCTCGCTGACTATTTCAACTGTGAACATTTTCAAAATAGTTTTCGTTCCGGCATTAGAGTTATGCTTATGTGGGTTTTGGCTGATTGTTATATTATTAGAATGCAAATCTTTTAGCCAGTAGGTTATTTTCCTGTAGGTCCCAAACCTAACACCAAACTCGTATAAACCGTCCGAAAAGAAGATTACCGACTAAGATAGCCGTTTCAGAAAATATTGTGAGACCCACGATTCTCTCAAGTGTAAAAAGATAAAAAAAAAATGTGGCTCGGACATAACTAGCAAAACACCAGCTGTTATTTTTCTAAACGGATTCTAAAATCGTACTCGTGTGATGGTATTCCGTCAACCTTTGAATACTGGAACCGAGAATTCTTTCTTCAGAAATATCAAATCACTTAATTTTGTTTCTAATATCTAGGTATTCTAATTTGTGACTGAGTCCGGTCAAGATATATTACTATCGGCTTATCAAACGCTTCAATAAGCTGATGAACTTAAGGAACATTGGTTTGTCTTTATAAGCATTAACTACAAACCAAAATATCACATGAACTGCATTCGAATTATGTGGTAAATTTAATTAACTACAACCCGAAATGTAAAATTAAATTAAGGAATCAGAAGTAGCAAGCAAAATGTGTTATATGTACCGCCAAATTATTTAAAGATCACTCAACTGTAAAAAGGTTTAGGTTAAACTGGTTCCAAGTCTATAGATTTTTTGTATGAATAAAGTTCTAAGTCCAATATTTTCTGAAATATTAATTAACTGGCTTCTAACTGATACTTTTTATGTAGATAGAACTCCATTTTATGAATTAAAGTATAAATCTCGTTGACTTCTACCTTTGCTTCGTAAAAATTTCATAAAAAGAAAGAGGTAGGCTAATTTAATTGTGCGCAATCGAAAGAGAAGGATTTATTTAGTGCGAAAGTGTTAAAACCACATTTTTAAACTTTTGTTGGTTACAACATTTTATTCTATGGTCGCGAATTTAAATGTAATTAAAGTACCTATTTTATGTTGAGTTCTTTGGAACAAAAAAACTGATGTTAATCAATAAAAAAACATAACTCTCCAAGTAGAAAATGATATATCTATGTAGTTCTGTTATTTTTTTTTTCTTTAGCAGTTTTTTTTTGTCCCAAAGAACTCAATGTCGGTTAACTAGTATATTTCTAAAACGTTCTTTCTTTGAAAAATGAAATGTTGGAAACCATATGCACCATACAAAACCGATGCCAGAAGACTAATAGCGCCCTTCTTTTTTAGTGAATGCGAAAACTCGTTGTGCCAGTGACTCATAGTTGGTAGATACAAACAATAGGTTCTACCTACCGGCATCGGAAGTTATTAATGACTTTACCTAATAATTATTTGATAAGAGAAAAGTCTACAAATGTGACATGAGTACATTAATATAAGGTACAACGAAAAAACGGGATTACAATAAAATAAAAAATTGTTTTTATTAAAAGTGATATACAAACATTTTCAGGTCGGAGGTCGTAATGTTGCTTCAACCTATATTTAAAGCTGTATTTACTTAAATAAAAGTCGAACAGATGGCCGATTTTATTAAAACTCTTCGACATCGCTTCGGCCAAAGTTCTGATGATGGAACATGCCTATTTCTCAACTGATTATGAAGAAATTTGACATGTGCGTTGAAAATTGGATCCTAATATGAATTTTAGATAAAGTTCTAGAATATGGCCAAGTAGCATGTAACTTGGATATTCTTTAATTGATTACGATGAAATTTGACTTGTGCGTTGGAAATGATGACAAAGCTTGGCTGTTTCTTAACCGACTATGATGAAATTTGATGTGGGTGATGGAAATGGAACTTATCTATTCCTTAACCGATTATGATAAAGTTTGACTTGTGCGTGGTAAATAGGATTCTAAAATGATTTTTAGATAAAGTTTTAGAATATGACCAATTAGGACGGAACTTGGCTATTTATTAACGGATTTGAGTAAAATTTGACATCTGCGATTGAAATTTGACATTTGCGATTTTGGACAAAGTTCTGAAATATGGCTAAGTAAGATGGAACTTGGCTGTTTCTTAACCGATTATGATAAAATTTGACATGTGCGATGGAAATGGGGTTCTAAACTGAGTTTTAGATAAAGTTGTTTCCATATTCCATAACTTCATCTAAAACCATTTTAGAATTCCATTTCAAACGCGCATGTCAAATTTCATTTATTAATTTTTTTTTGGCCATATTCCAGAATTTTCTCCAAAAATTATTTAAGGAGGAAAGCTCGGTTTCCATCAGGCTACAGCGGCTGAACAGCTAATTTATTATCCTGATTTTTTCCTATATATATATAAAAATGAATCATGCACCTGTAGTATTCCAATATAAAGTAAGAAATCGGGGTAATAAATTAGAGATGATTGAAACATGATTTATTTTTCACAATCCGCGTCAGATCGAAAAATAAATATCTAAATAAATATGTATCTGGCTAATTCCGGAATAACCTAATGTTTCAAAGTAATATATAATTTATTTTGTCAAATAAAGTGAAAAAAGGATGGCGTTAATATTGGCCTAGCATTTACGAGTACTTAAATAGTAATTAAAAAACAAAAACTAAACAACAAAAAAATAATATCCGCAATATATTGTACAATTATGGGTAGTACGGAACGATGTTTCTCCGACAACAAAAAATTATAATCGGAGAAGCAAGTCAGTTAGTCAGCGGTCTGACTAGGTCATAGTAGCCGGGTAGGCTTCAGGGGGTGGGTGGCACGAAAGAGTCAGACTTGACCAATGCTTGAATAGACCGATTATATTTAGGACCTGGGACCATACATACACAAAATGGATTTGGCCGGGAAAGGCAATTAAACAAAGAGCTGGAAGAACTAGGGCGATAGTAAACCGACCCGTGGTGGGGGAAGAGTACCACGCTAATAACCTCCTGAAGCGTGACCAGCTGCTATATATCGTGATGGTATCGAGGACCCATCTGAGAGAATACCTACCGCTTGAGCTTGACTCCCTACTGGATGACACGAGCTGGACGCAGAGTGACCACCACAGCGTCGCCCACGTACCGCCCTGATATATATGGCCCGGAGCGAGAAAACAAATGATGACCCCTGGTTATTATTCAAAAAAATGTAATCTATTATTAATGTATGAGTTAGTTTAATTTTAAGTTTGATTCCGGATTGAATTTAGATAAATTGATTAGGAGTCATGAACACGGCAGATTCCTAAACCAAATTGAATCTGAATTTAAATTTCGTTGAACAAATTATGAGTTTAAATTTTAATTAAATTTATGAGCCTTTTAATTAAGTTTAAAAACCATCGTATTTTTTTGGAAACTTGTTTCTAAATAAAACCACATAAAATTAACAGAAATTAAAAGTAAGGTGATTTGACAATTTAACTTCGAGATTATTATCCCTCAATAAGTTCATCGTTTGACATCGAACAAAAATGTTTATTAAATAAAGCTAAAGACAACAAAAAGGGATTTTTGAATTCGATTAAGTCAAAGTTAATTGTACTGACATATTGAACAATTTCACGTTTAACGTAAGTGCTCTTTAAATGCGTAATAATTAAAAGAAGTTGTGAAAAGTTTAACGAATTTTTTTACTTGTGGAAGTCGTCTTACGAAAAGCAACTTTAACCTAGAAAATTTTAGTAATATTGGCAAAGTAGACATTTTTATATGTAGACTTTTTTCATAAATCTCCAGATAACCTTGAAAATATGAAGTAAATAAATTATTAATTTCCATTTTATAGATTTGTGTTCTATTTGTAATATGTTTTAATTTAACATGTAAGATAAAAACTTTAGTTTTAATTTAGCCTACCTACCGCTTAATAAAGTACGTGCGTGGACACAAAATTTACAAAAATTCCAAATACATAAAACCGGACACAAATGTTTGCGGTATAAAAAAGTTTTGATAGAGGGAAAATATCCTTAAATCCAGCCTCTTCTAAAAAATATACTAAAACTGTATTATTGTTAAAACCCAAGTAACATCTCGTTGCAAACTATCAACATCCGTTGCCGCTCTATTAGCATTAGAAATAGTTGTTTGTATTTTATGTTTTTGTTTAGTTTGTTTAGTTATTTTGTAATATACAAACAACTCAACTCAAAAATAAAATTTAACGCTATTCATTTGTTCTTCTAATTTTATCTGACACACATGTACATACATATAAATTTAGTATATCGATGGTGTTCTATAAAACCGACATAAATCAAAAACTGAAACTTTTCATTTGCAATTACTATAAAAATAGAATGAATTTTCCACACTTTGATTCACCAGTGGAAAAGTCTGTGACAAAAAAATATTAGTTTTTCAGTTGTGTTGGTTTTCTAGAACACCATCGATATGTACATAATATTTATTTATACTATATTGTTGTTTTCCCCACATACTCGTACTTACATACATCGCTAACATTTTGTATGCATACGCAGACCTATATAAATACATACATTCATATTAAATGAATGTCTACTAAACAAAAATATAATGCTATCTCTGTTTTAAAAGTTTATTTATTTAAAATTATTACAAAAAAAAAACAATTTGAATGGAAAATCATTCACTTTAAAACAAAAGACAAATATCATCAGAGATAATAAATAAAATACATAAATAAAAAATCTAAATGGTAATAAACGTTTTGGAACTTTAAAGAGTGAAGTCAGTATAAGCAGTAAGCTAGGCTTTATAAAAATTCATTGTTTGTTTTTTGGATATCCCATAGTACATATGTTTAGTATGTACTTTTTATTTTGATTACATTATGAGACAAAAAGCCACTGAAATAGTACTATTCAGCGGCAACAAGGATATTAAAATAATCGGAACATACCAAATTTTATTACTAACTACTAGTAGAATTATTTTTATTACTAAAAAAGTTAATTATTAATTTCAGATGTTGCAAACAATTAATTACTGGTACACGTAACTGGTAGGACTATGAATTGTGATTTAGTAATAAATATCACTTTACGGAACGTTTATCCACAACGACACAAAAACCCATTTCCCGTCCAATTTAATTTTCATGCAAAAATGAATCAATTTATCTTCACTGATGTCTTTACAAAAATATTAAAATGAAAGATTTTTATTTTTTCGATAAACTGGGTAGGTATTATATTTCAAAATATCATAATATTTTATAAATGAGTTTTTTTTTTTGTTGTTAATTTGGGGGTGGTTAGGCGGCTCTGGTTTTGGTAAAAGTGATTACATTTTTAATAGAGAACAAACTTTTCTGCATAGAAGAATTTCGATATTTTGAAATTATCATATTTGAATAACGAAAATTGGAAAAGTATAAGTATGTCTGTAAAAAACGTTGGGGGTACAAATTGTACAACAACAAAATAAGTGTACACCGAAAGAAACAAATATTGAAAACGGAAAAATGTCTTGTAATTAATCATAATTTATTTTATAGAAAAAATCATCAATTTGATTAAATAATATGTCAAACGTGTCGACATATACTTAATAATACTATATTAAAATTTCGATGACATATTTTGTTACATAAAATTGTATATTTATATATGCGTATACGAATAGATACTCAAGATATACATAATAAACTCATTTATGTTTTACGTTATTGAGTTAATAACTTTTTGTCATTAAAATATCGATTATCTTAATTTTATATACAAGTACTAAAATAATAATTTTATATGATGTGTTCATGTGTAACAGTAACATTAAAGTTGGGGTATAAAGTAAATATTTTTTTAAATAGATTTTGGATCATTATTATTTTATGTTTCAGTAGAGTTAAATATGTATACTCGTACTAGTACGTTAAAAATACGGTTCGTATAATACCAATAAAATAAATACTGAAGATCATAATTTGCAAAAATACTAAAAGCAATTTATATGTAAAATAAATAACCAACAGTTTATTTAATATTTCATCTTTAAAATTGACATACGAGTTTATCAGCGATAACCAACGTTTAGCTCGGTTTATTCGATTATTTAATGATATTAAAAAGGGTTTAACGAGAAAAATGAAGCCTCTTACTTTGGGGCCATCCCGTTTCATAGCCATCCAAATTAGCTAACGAAACATCGTTTATTTGAGCTCTACGCTTGGTTTAGGAGATATAATTATCACCCGCTGTGGGAACTCGAGGAGAACCGTTTCACCTAGTTTCAAATCGGTCAGAAATGTATAGCATTATCAGAAAGTAAACAGCGAGGATAGAACTATTGTCGTTATTTAATTGACCGGATAACATTGTTAGTCATTTATAGCAGCAACACCTTTCGTCAAATATATTACCAAATACAACTTTAGAATGGAAGTTTGATATTTCTGGAATTCTTAATTAATGAATATATTTATTACAGGAATGTATAAATTATTTCGGGATTAAATACAAAATTAAACAAAAAAGGATTGAGGATAAAATTTAAAAAAAAAACAGATTAAATTAAACGAAAAAAAAATAAATTAAAATTTATGTGGAGATTAATTATTTAATTTACAATAAATTATCTGACAAAGATTCTTTACGCATAAATTGACACCAGAATTGTTCCGGTCAGAGGATGCGGTCTCTCGCTGCAGTGCTCTCAATCATTGTAAATTGCTATTTTGTTTTTTGAATTGTTAATTAAAATTTATGTAGCGATTAGTTATTTTAATTTACAATAAGTTTAACTTACACCAGAATTGCTCCGATCAGATGAGACGTTGTCTCGCTACAGTGCTCTCAAGCATTGTAAATCGCTATTTTTTATATTTTAATTTTAATTAAAATTTATGTAGAGATTAATTAATTAAATTTACAATAATATATCTGCCGCAGATTCTTTACGCACAAAATGACACCAGAATTGTTCCGATCAGATTAGCCATTCTCTCTCAATTATTGTAAATCGCTGTTTTGTATATTCCAAAATAATCGTAATTCATTATTATTTTTGTGTGGTGGCCGTGGATTTTGTCACAATTAATTTATTTTTGATTTAATAATTAAAATATTTTAAAAAATTATATTTCTTTATTGTGATATTTATATATAAATATTTTGTAATTTGTAATTTTAATTAAAATTTATATGACGAAAGACTTGGGAGCACCTTGTACAGATTATAAAAATGCAAACCTGAAATAAACATAATTACTAGCACTAATCGTTTTATTGTTCGGATGAAGCGGTATGTAATAAATTTAGAAATAGATTACAAAAATTCTTTAGAAATTATTAATATGTAACTATAAGTTTTACCCCAGTTGAAAGCGCATAATTGAGTGAGCCTACCCAACTTTTATGTCGGTAGTACAGGCTTGGTAGACGACAACTCAGTAAAACCAACTCAGCGATGGCCATTTCCTGAAGGAACATATTTTAATTATAATGCTTATGATACGCTACGAAAATTAATTTTTTTTTAAATTTTCATAGCAAATCATAAGCATTATAACTAAAATATATTCTTTCAGATGACTTTGGAAAAATTTCCATTTAAAACAATGACCTTGACCTTCAAATGACCTTCAAAATTGACCTGAAAGTTAAGGGCGTTAGTACAGATATGTAGATGACCCCCATGTCCGTAAGAATGTATTTGGATCCGTCGATTAAAATGGCTCACCAGTATATAAAATGACCACGTGGCGGAGCATAATAATTTTATTATTTTTATTGCAAATAATAAACCAGTGGCCCTATTCTGGTAATTCCCGGGGAATAGAAATTTTAAATTTTGTTGCAGTATTATTCTCTATTCCCCAAAGTGTATTCTGGTGTTCGGCGTAGTATCCACGTATTACCAGAGTGATGGGAAAAATGTATTATCGTACGATGAATTTGTACTTCTTACTAAAAAAATTCCGTTTCATATTAACACACCAGTGGCCACATTCTGGTAATTCCCGGGGAACGGAAAATAATTTTTTTTTTTACAGCGGTTATTCCCAAGTGAATTCTGTCAATTACGGAATACATATATACAGCCTTGGCCAAAAATATAAAGCACCCCTATCTATTAGCATTATATATTAATATTATGTCTTTCTAAACAATGGGTGTTAACGAACGAGTCATCCCACCGAATGCGACCCTTAATTATTGAAAATCACCAATTTTTGTTTTGTTTTAGGTTCTTAACAAGAAGTTGTAGCGTCGTAAAATTTTTTTATTTTAGTTTTGTATTTGATCGTGTGCAGTCTTCACATAAAGTGTTTTAAATCAAAAAGAGTTTTCGTAAGTTTTTTGAGAAAAAAAGTGTGTTTGTGATAATTATGCCTAAAGCGTGCCAACTCAGTGAAGGAATAAAGGCACAAATTGTGTTGTTGGATTCCCAGGGTGTAAGCCAAATTAAAATATCCCAAAAATTAAAATGCTCTCGTGGAGCAGTTCAATCTACATTGAAAAGGGTTAAAGAGACCGGGGACTATGCCTATAAACTACGCTCAGGCAGAAATCGTATCACTTCGGTAAGAGACGATCGACAAATTGTGCGAAAATCTCTCAAAAACCGAAGAAAAACATCTGCTGAGATAGCTGCAGAGCATTTAACAGAACAAGAAGTTCACATTTCGGCACGGACAGTTAGAAGAAGGCTCCTGCAAGCTGGATTGAAAGGTTGTAAAGCAAGAAAAAAACTTTTGCTCTCACTTGCCAACATAAAAAGTCGCTTGAGATGGGCTCGAGAACACAAACATTGGAATGACGTGGATTGGGCGAGAGTTGTTTGGTCAGATGAATCTACTTTTGAGGTAAATATAAAAAATTAATATTAAAAAATAATTAGTCAAAAAAAAAAATAAAAAATTGTGCTATGTATTTTAAAAGAATTAATAGAGAAATTTATGTTAAATTTGATGGAATTCTTATAGATTTTTGGAACTCCTGGCGCAACCATCGTAAGAAGAAGAGTCGGGGAGCATACAATCCTGATTGTATAGTGCCCACCGTAAAGCATGGAGGGGGTAAACTGATGGTGTGGGGTTGTATGGCATCATCAGGGGTGGGAAAACTGTTGTTTTGTGAGGGTCCGATGAACAGTACCAACTATGTTACCGTCCTCGAGGCTGCATTGAATGCCTCAATTCGGCAAATCTTTGGGGAAACGGATAGTTCTTCGATAATTTATCAACAGGATAATGCCCCCTGCCATACTTCCCGCGTTACGATGAGTTGGTTTCGAAAAAAACAAATTCGAGTCATGGACTGGCCCGCCCAGTCACCAGACCTAAATCCCATTGAAAATTTGTGGTCAATTTTAAAAAAAAAATCAAGGATCGCAGTATGACTTCAAAGGAAGACCTCAAACGTGCGCTGACAGAGAAATGGAAAAATATATCGAGAAATACCTGCGAAAAATTAGTACGGTCGATGAATAAAAGAGTCCTGGCTGTCATCAAAGCCAAAGGAGGACCTACAAAATACTAAAATTAATAAAATATAAAAAGTATTTCATAAAAATATTGAGTTTTAATTTTTGTCTTCATTCGTTTTGTAGATACTGCAATTTGTGAGGGGTGCTTTATAATTTTGGCCAATGCTGTATATATAGGGGAAATAAATTTAGTTATATCAAAATTATTATAATAACTCTTATTTATTACAATACTATTTTTAAAATTATTAGGTAATTTAACCATTACAAACAATATTAATATTATTAATTATAATTATTTATATCAACTACATATAAACAAACATTTTCGTTAAAAGTCTATTCCCCATCAATTCTTTCATAAAATCGGTGTGGAAAAACAAACGTCAAAACTGCTGTAATTGGGAATAATTTCTTCCCAATAAAAAATCTTTCCGGAACACCAGAACACACTTTGGGGAAAATACTGCAACAAAATTTAAAATTTCTATTCGCCGGGAATTACCAGAATAGGGCCACTGGTAAATAACATCGCCTACCAGCAAAGGGTCGCTGCGTTATAATTTGAGAGTACTTGAAAGTAGGTAAAGAAACAAGATAACTTAAATCATCTGACCGCGTCTGCCTTTGGGGTAAACGATGCAATAAGTAAGAATAAACAAAGGGATCCATGAGGTAGACGTCGCGAACAAGTATTTTACAGAGGCAGACCATTTAAACTCTCGTATAAAGCGTTTCGCTTTAAACAATTATATTAAATAAGTAATAGACATTATCTAATTTGTGTCTATACCATAAATCCTTACATATTGAAATAAATATCAATAAAAGAAAGGTTCATAAGTCTATGTCGAGTTGTAGAAAAATTACAAAATATATTTTTATATTAAATTTTATTCTTTCTAACATTTATTTTTACCTTTTATACCATAAAATGCGTAGAAATGAAAACTTACATATCCAAAACAACGGTGACGCGAAAAAGCTTGCTATATATCAGTAACATCTGCATTTTTTATTTTCATATTCAGAAGAAGATTACAAATCAAGTAAAACTAATACGTATTATGATTATATGACTTGATAGTGTTTCATTTTTAGCCATTTTGAATCTAGACCTCTGCCTCGAAGAATTCCTGGTTTTTATTATGTATTTTAACAATTGGCCCAGAGGCAGATGTGGTAGAAAAAAAGAATTTTATATAATACCGACCGCATTAAATAACATTTTAGCTGCGTTTTATTATTCGCTCCCGACGGCTGCTATCGAGAGATAAAAAGTGGCTACCGATAGCGCTCCGTATGAATAAATAATCCGTAATATGTAGAACCAAATATTTTTTTTATCAAGTTTACGCTAAACGATTACAAATGATAACGATTATAATTAACCGATTAAAAGCCCGAAAAAATTAAATGTAGAAATAGCAGAAATGAGAAGCTATTGGGAGCGAATAAAAAAACACAGCTTTTGTTAACCCTTGGTTTCCCCCTTTGTATTTTTACTAACAAAAACTTTCCAATACTTACATGTGCGCATTAATTACTATTTAGTTAACCCTTGTTAACCCTAGTATGTTCATGTCCATGCGCTTTTATTGTTTCTTCATATTCTAAATTAATACATTTAGTTTTAGTTACTTCTTTGTACTAAGATTTATTATGTAAATACACGTATATACACAAACATTTTTAAAATGAATATAAATAATGAAAAAATCCAAATAAAAATCATTGCAAAACCGGTGTTATTGATGAGAACCAGTTCGCTGTTTTTTTTGTCCTGAACTTTATGAAATTCATACACTCAAACATTAGACAAAATCTTCTGTAGTGTATTTGTGTACCAGTTGCTCGAAAGAAAGGAGGGAGAACAAATAAAACCATTATAGCTATTAAGCTGTATATTAGTACCAAAATGTGCCTGGCTTATGCTCAAGTAATGATGAGCAACAGAAATCCAGGACAAACTGCTCAAAATGATGATATAAGTTAAACACTTAAATTAATTTTAAGCAGACTAAATACGTTTGATGAGCGATTACAGAAACTAGAGTACAGCACTAAGGGAGCCATCCCTAAACAGCAAAAAGGCCAATGATGTTACAATCTTATGTTGAAATGCCAATGGACTGATGCAACATCAACAAGAACTGCAAGTGGTCCTGGACATAGAAAAAATCGATATGTCTCATCACGGAAACACCCTTCACTAGAATTATTAAATATATCACACTATTCACCCTACAAACACTGCTAAAGGAGGTAGCGCTATTATAATTAGAAATAGTATTCATCACTATGAGGAGTTAAAATATGAAACGGAAGAAATACAAGCAACTGCTGTTATTGTCAAAATCAAAAGTTGTTTTATTTGTATTGATAGTATTTACTCCCACCGAAGCACTCAATGAAAGAAAAACATTATCTCGAGTTCCTCAGTAAATTAGGAAAACGATTTGTACTTGGATAACACTTTAATGCAAAAAATGTCCACTGGGGATCCAGATTAACAACGATTAAGGGTAAAGAACTCCTAAAAGCTATCAGGAAATGCATTTGTAAAGCCCTCTCAACTGGAAAACCAACCTACTGGCCAACTGATCCAAACAAATTACCAGGTCAAACAGCAACTACTTAAGAAAATTAACTAATGATAATAGTACTGATTATTCTCTTTGGAAAGCAACCAAAAGAATTAAAAGACCCATAATGCAGAATCGCCCAATAAGAATAGAAGGTGAGTAATGGGCGAGAAATAATGAAGACAAAGCTGGAGAATTTGCTGAACATATGCGTGAGATAAAAGCTAATATGAAAACGGAAAAATCTCCTGGGTACGATCTTATTACTGCAGAAATCTTAAAAAAAATGCTAAGGAAAGCTCTGGTGAAGCTCACCAATCTTATAAATGCAGCATTTAGAATCAAATGTGTACCAAGCTTGATGAAACCACCACACATTACATCGTCTTATAGGCCAATTTCGCTATTGCCAGTCATGTCCAAACTCTTTGAGAAGCTTCTGGTAAAAAGATTAAATCCGATAATCGAGAGTAAAAACTTGATTATAAATAATCAATTCGGTTTTCGCAACCAACACTCAACATTTGTTCAATTACACAGAATAACCAGTATAATTAAGAAAGCATTAGAGGAGAAAAAAGTCTGTTCAACAGTATGTCTAGATATTGCACAAGCGTTTGATACAGTGTGTTATAAAGGACTTAACCACAAGTTAAGAAATCTTCTACCATTGCAATTTGATAAGATACTGGAATCTTACTTGAAAGATAGATTCTTCAGGATTAAGTTAGGTGATACATTTTCTGAATTGAAAGAAATCAATGCAGGAGTTCCACAGGGCAGTGTATTAGGGCCGGTTTCATACCTACTATACACTAATGATCCTCCTACATTAGAAAACAATACAGTGTCGACTTTTGCAGATGACACGTCGATCTTAGCTGTTGGGAAAAGCAACGAAGAATCAACACAGAAGTTACAATCAGCTATAACTCAAATATATAAATGGACAAAAAGATGGAGAATAAAACCAAATGAAGCTAAATCAGTTCACGAAAAAGATGTGAATAAGATGTGAACATTGAGGCAACTCAGCTCCTAAACATCACGAATTTAGTTCGCAGACTTAAAAGAACCAAACCTTTTGAGGTGGTGTGATTGTCAGTTTAAGCAGCATTGTGCTGATCTAAAATCCACTACAAAGATGTGGTTTAGTTAGTAAATTAAGTCAAAAACAAATTGCTCATTATTCCAGGAGACTAGATTGTAATTACATAAAATAAATAAATAAAATTTATTTTAAATTAAAAAAAAAAAAATATTAAAATTCAATTAAGAAATGACTTTTTAAATTCATTTTGTCTAACTTTTTTTCTTCTTTTTCAATTCTGATTTTAATTAATTTTTAAAATGTATTTATTCATTCACGCTTATTTAAATTCAGAAAAAATATTTTTTTTTATTCAGTCATTTTTAATTCATGTAGCCAACAAAACCTTAAATGTGCATTTTAATGTGACATTCGTAAAAGTTCCATGATAATTTTTTCGTGAAATAGCCTCCTGGTAATTTGCATGTCAAAATTTCTATAATATTCTTACACATACATTTATAAATTTGATCTCATATGAGAAAATCTCAGCGATTTTGCTTAGTGGAGACGCCGGGTTATTGAAAACTTTTCTTTTGTGTTTACAAGTTCAGTTGTGAAAATAAATACCCTTCAAATTTATAAATTGGGTTGAAGAAAAAGTAGTGAGAGATATTTTGTCATCTAAGCCAACTTTAGACCATCAAGGGAATTTTGTAGAGATCGAAACAAATGGTAGTCCGAGGATGCAAGGTCCGGGCTATACGGTGGTTGCATCAAAACGTCCCAGCCAAACTCTCTCAATTTTTGCCAGGCCATTCCGTCCTGTCATATACGGTGGTTAAGCCATTGCTTTAGTTTTACTCCGCATGATTTTTTGATTAAACATAAGGTTTTCGAGTTATTAGTGAAAAATTGCTCTAAAACATGCATTTTTTAAATGAAAATCAACAATTTTTGTGGTTATTTTGAGTGTACTAATTTCCACCCCCGAGAAGGTGTGGCATTCACCCCGATGGTAAAACCACACATCGGCAGTAGATAACTTTTGTCCCTATACTGTCGAAATTTGAGATCAATCGCTATTGTGCGTAAGAATTCTGAGGTAATAACATACTTTTACCGTCAAACATTGGACTATAATGAACCCAATTATGGTTTTCGTTGTTGTGTCGATATCATAGCTACTGGCAAAATTGGTATTATGAGTGGCGTTCGAAAATAGCCATTTGTCGTAAAATTGAAATTTTCTGTCAGTGACATTTTAGTTCATGGCAATGTATCGATTCGTGATTCTTATTTAATACCAAATGAAAAACAATTGTAGGGCAACAGAAAGTCATGTCGATTGCTGAACGACTATGAGAATGACGTTTATCCTAAATTAATATTAGATTTTAGAACAACAACAAAATTGGATTATAATATGTTTAAAAAAGCATACATTCGGGCGAATTTATTATATGCACAAAGAAAAACTCATTCAAATCAAATACATATTTGAACTTAATGCTAAATTAGAAAAAATCCAAATACACCAAATTTATCAAGATTTAAACTATTTGGGATTTCACAAATCTAATCCCCTTAAACTTAATAACGGATCAAAGCGTTAACCTATTAATCGACAATGTTTGACAATTTAAAAATTTATTCTTATCCATGTATAAGAAAACTTTCTTCTATCCGCAAACATCTTACTGTGATATTCTGATAGGCATATGTGTGTACTTTAATCATGCTCATCCGCTAAAAGTTCACATTGGGTTTACCTATTGAAATACCGAATATTCGAAAACTTGAAAAATTGGATCTTATGCATATCTAAGAAAATCGATATCTTGCTTGATTATACTGCACATATAGGCCTATCGAAAAATCATAGTGAGATGTTTGTGATAGAAGAAAGTTTTAAGATTTCGATTTTCTTATACAGTGCTGGAAAAAAAAAATTGGGCAAACATATTTTATTACAAATTGGAGTCTTTTTTGGCTAAAATTACAAAACTTTTGAAAGCAATTGGCTTATTGTTTCATTTTAAATATATGTATAACCTAATTTTTTGAAAAAAAAAATAAAATTTACCTCGAATTTAGGGGGAAAACCCAAAAAATGCCAAAATATTCAAAATACGTTGATTGGAGTTAAAGTTATGGAATAAATTAAACACTTATTTTTTAATTTTTTTTTGTTTTTTACTGATTTATAGAAATTCTATCTTTAACATTAATATTTTGTTTTTGGACCGCCATTTGCTTTTATTACAGCGATACACCTCTGATTCATTGAATTTGATAAATTTTTCAAAGTCGTAGAAGGTATGGATTCCCAAATTGTCATCAACAAATTTTTAAAGCTGGAATTGATTCTGGGCGCTTTCTTACTACTTCCAGTTTCATTATAGACCAAATATTTTGCAAGATCAACAAATCGATATTTTTTTCTGCGAAGTACTTTTTTACTTGTAAATGAAAAGATAAGAAAAAAACAATTTTTTAACAAATTATTTATGTTTATCTGAAACCAATTTTTCTATCTATAATTCAAAATTAATAACTCACAACTTTGGCGGTATGGCACGAAGCGTTGTCCTGTTACAGACGGCTCAAATTCGTTATGTAGGACCTGCAGATAAACAGCTGCTGTAATTTTGGAACTAAGGAAGCACAATCGACCGGTTTCATTTCCAGAAAAGCATCCCCAGACCATAACTCCTTCATTTTTAGGTAGAATTCTTAAAAGATAACAACATGCAGCTTGAATTTTGATTCATCGGAGCAAATCACGTCATTCCACATCTCTTGAGTCCAAGAAACACGCTCCTGGGCCCATAGCAAACGTTTTTTTTCACTCGAGGGAATCTATATATCCTCTGGTAACAGTTACTTGAAGTCATATAGTACAGAGATGGAGACCGATAAATCACCAACTTATAAAACCTGTAGTAAATTTCGTCATTCAATAGCTTTAGTTACTTTACAAAACTCTAATATAACCATGTTACTGATTGATGATATTATAATACTCTTATAAACCCACCCAAATTTGTATATAACCTGGTAACAATTATACACCCGTTATAAAATATTCCGACATTTACAGCGATATAAATTGTTTGTTGGGTCGTAATGTGAACTCAGGCTTCTGGACTGGTTTAAGTGCTCTCAAACCAGCTTTAACAAGTTTTTTACCACTAAACTGGCTGAAATTTGTTTTCCCGTTGCTCGCTCAAGATCTCCTCTTATGTCCGATGAAGTTTTGAAATTGCTCCGACGACATTGTAATATTAAAAAATGATCTTCCACTGGCGTTGTCTTTCTGGGCCTTCCAGAGCCTTTCTTTCTTTGTGTACTGCCCATCTCTCGCTCAGAACCAGACTTAAACACTGGCCGAACAAATGCGGATTTCCATATATCAGGAAAAATACCGGTTTGAAGACTAATGTTAAACATATAATATAACGGTTCATGGACCGGTCCCTTTAAACGTATCTAGATGTAATAAACCAACCAAGATTTCCTGTTTCGTAAGTTGAAGGACATTCAACTTATTGCTTGATGAACCATTACCGAAACTAGAATCATTCTTATTCTCAAAAACACCCTTTGAAAATATGTACAAAAGCATTACATATCGCCTCATGACCGGAAATTGAGTCCCCATTGTGAGACATTACTGTTGGAAAACCTACAGATTTTCTTTTACCATCAATAAATGAAAAAAATCTTTTAGGATTACTTTTTATTTCATCCTCAATTCGTAAAATATAAATATTGTAAAGAAAATCATTAAGATATTTGAATTCTTTCCTTAACATACAATATTTTTCATAATCCGTACCATTACCAGAACGCTTAAATAACTTACTAGCCTTAGATTTGCGGTTAGCAAGATTTTTCAACGAATGGTTAAAAAACGGTTCACTGTACTCACAGCGTGTCGCCTTTTTGGGAACAAAGTGGTCAAATCCTGCATTTACAGCACCATAAAACCGTTCAACAATTTCGGAAATATTATTATTATTCACTAAAGATTCAGAACAGTTAATTTTACCAAAATATTCATCAAGGAACACAAAGTCTGCATTCAAAAAATCCAATTTAACATCCTTAACAATAAATTCAGCTATGCTATATTCTAAAAAATGTATTTCGATAAGCAATGGTGTATGAAAGATACTGGAACTCCCTCCAAAGTCAGCACAAGCTATCACATGAACTGATTGAATTGATGTAAACACCAGATCGAGAATACGACCTATGTTGTTCCGAACAGTATTAATTTATTAAACGCCAAAACTTGACAATACATCCAAGACATTGTTTGATATCAAATCATTAGAAGATCCAACGAAAGCATCATCTATATGGATCCACTCAATTTTAGGTAAATTAAAATCACCAACTATTAAAATTTGATCGTCTTGTAGCATCAACGGCAATATCTCCTGCGTGATCAATTCTGTAAAGCTTATATAGACATCCCCAGCACTGCCGAACGGAATGTAAATACCAATGATAAATAAAAGGAACCGCACTTTACCTTAACAGCCAGTAATTCGCAAATGTCGCGTCTAATATTTAATTGCTGGAATGTTAATTCATTGCTAACTGCTATGATAACGCCACCACCTCGATGATCAGATACACTGGAATCCACATAGCGATCACGACGAAAAACAGTATAAACAGATGGAAAAAATTCAGCAACATTAAACGTACTATTTAACCATGTTTCACCAAAAAGTATCAAATCGTAGTCATTTACAAGTATCGAGGAGTAAATAGTTTTAGCTTTGGTACGAATGCCGCTACAATTATGGTAGTACACATGTAAACTATTGCGTTGAGTTGCTGGTATATGAATGGCATGTGGTGTATGACTTTTTAACGGTTTCTTAACAGGAATATCATGGACTAACTCCTGCCTGGAATAACAGGAACATTTAGGATAAACTTCATTCCAATGATCTACTCGTCAATTGTAATAGAGGCGAATATAAAAGCAAAGTAACGTAGTAGTATATTATTCAACGAGCGTATAATGATAGGTATTATTCACGAAGATGAAGTTTACCGACACGAGGCGATAGGCGAGTATCCTAAATCATCTGAGTGACCCAGTTGTACTTTGCGTGAGCAATCGAGAAATTTTGTTTGAGATGGCACGTTAAAACATGAAACAGGACATAAATTTTGGTCGTCTCATGAGTCGGTGAGGCGAGAATTACCGGATCGTTATGGTATTAGTTATTGTGTGTGTTTGAATGCTCTTTTATTATTCATGCTCTTCATGCTCTTTTTAGTTTTTTGTATAGTTATTTTGTGTTCTTTGTTGAGATTAGGGTTTCGTATACGAATGAAATTTTTAAAGGGACGCGAAGATGACGATGTTTGAAAAAAAAAATCAATCGACTAAAATGCAAAATTGTGTATTAAAATTTTATTAATTTCAATAAAAATTGTGTATAACCTGCAATTCGATATATTTAATTTCAAATTATTTATATTTATAAGCAAAAATTTTCTTTTAAATTGATAATAAAGACGATGTAAAATAATGCATTTGAAAATCCTGTATGATTTTGTTTACGTTCTATATGGCATTGGAAGAATGTATAAAAAGCATGTAGTAGTTAGCAAGATAAACAGAAAATAAAGGAATAAGAAAATAGATTTTTAATAATAGGTACATTTGTATGTTCAAAATATTATATTTTGTTGGTAAACAAGAGCAATTAACAAAAACATTTAAAAATTCAAATGTTTTACGTTATGTACTTCTAATTTTTTCTACCTTTTTTTATCTTGGTTATTATATTAAAAAAAAACAAAAAGAGCAAAAAAGATTTCGTAAAACATCATTATCAATTTCAAATACAGTTTGTTAAAAAAATTTGCGATTAATCTCGATTTGTTTAAATTTATCAAATTTTCAACAGAATTTTTTGATGCTTAAATATTAAAATTAATTAAATCAATCAAATATTGTGAAAGTACAGTTTACATTATGTATTTTGAATGTATTTGAGTGTAAGTACTTTTAGTAACCTTTACATAATATAAACTGTACTTACACAATATTTGATTGATTTAATTAAGTTTTTAATAAAAAATTAATCTGCTTTTGCAACACGAAACCTAAAAAATTAATAAACAAACATGTTAAGTTAAAACTAAAGAAATACATTTTTTTATTATACAATAATAGAACTTTACTAAAAGTAGAATATTCAAAAAATATTTACAACGAACAACACAGTATGTATTGTTAATTCTCCTGCTTCATAGCAAGTGAAATATTCTCACACGTGAGCATAAGCATCAACAATTTTTCCCGATTTCAACAGATTTCAACCGATTGGCTTATTTTTGATACTTACCGTCACAAAACGATACACTAATACAAACAACGAAAATGACAGAACACAATAACAAAATGTATCTTATACTCCTTGTACGTATACAAAATTCTCATGAGGCAGTGAGGAAATTTGGGACCAAAATTTATATACAGAAGTATAAAACATAAAAAAACAAAATCTTCGGCCTTTTAAATTTGTTTTTCATTGAAGTAAATTACAATGGGCGCTTTCAGGTCCGCCAACTGTTGGCAACATGTTGAGTAAAACAATCATGTTATTTCCTGAATGCAACCGATTTATCGAAAATTTCATGGCAATGTGATAGATCGATTGTCAATTTTTCCATCAGTAAATTTTCAATGACAACATGTTGTGGGAACTGAAAGCGCCCAATGTTCGCACTTTTTTCGTTCTTTTTTTACGAATTATGGTATAAAGTGATGATCACGGTGAATAATATCCATTAAATGCGAGTAGAATACGATACTTTGTTCACGACCGATAAAAAATTGTATTTTACTATCAAATCCTTTAAATAAACCTAAAATAATTTATATCGATATTTTAACATCTCAATTTAATAATAATGAAAATAGCAAGAGACTACTAGATAAAATTTCAAAAATGAAATTTTTATTTG
This sequence comes from Tipula vernalis, assembly GCA_958295665.1. Taxonomy (NCBI): domain Eukaryota; kingdom Metazoa; phylum Arthropoda; class Insecta; order Diptera; family Tipulidae; genus Tipula; species Tipula vernalis. Next base: position 241,010,489 of record OY282560.1, on the reverse strand, counting down.
GTAGTAGTGAATAATCGAAGAAGGGACTACTAAATAAACGAGCAGTGAATAATCGATATCATTATAATTGAAGAAACAAACGTATAATGAGTATATTATACGTTAGTCGTGGACCAAGTAATTTTTACATTTTGAAAAGTTTGATTTGACGTCGACGCGTCGTCCTTGCGTTTGAACCTATCGAGCCAGCGATACAATATAGATTTTATTTTGAACGCCACCTGATTTGTTTATTCATACAACTCCATGATAGATTTATTTAATTTATTAGAATATTGTCCATGTGTATTTTATATATTTTATACACCCAAAACAACCAACACGATGACGGAGAAGATCGAGAATTGACTAAAAAAAATATATTTAATTTTTTATTTTGATAAGATAAAGTTCATTTCCTATTTGCGATATCAACGCTTGCGCGAGACGGTATCTAATATAAAAACAACCAAGAGAAATTTTCATTTGACATTTTATGCTGGAAACAGAATTCTGCAAGCATTGATATTAAAAGACACTAGTTTATATGGAACGAAATAGATGGATTCAGCTTGCCACGCAGAATTGCATATTGCCTCTATTTCTAATTTTGCAGCCAATTAGTAGGCTAGATTATGTAAAAGGAAACAAATCTAGTACCGTTTGTATACTTTTAATTTTTTTCAATCGATTTTTTTAATTTGTTGACAGAAAATAAATTTTGTGTGACAAGGGCCAAAATGTAGTCAACCAATAAAAGTTAATTGATTTGTGGCAAAATAAGGCATTATTCATTTTAAAAAAATTGTACATTAAAATTAAATATGTATCAAAAAAATACCACAATAAAAAATTCAGCTTGTCAACAAATACACCCATGTAGTTCACCCAAATTTCTACCGGCAGCGCTGCTAGGAGAAATTTTGCTCATTTGTTTCCAGCATTACCGTTCATCTGTTTGACATTTTCCAATCGAATTATAAATTGTAGGGAATGTGGGTTTTACAGCTACGAATGTAGTTGGGTAATGTTTTTCGTACCAGAATTTGTCCGCTTAATAGTGATAAATAGAAGGGAAAAGAAAAGGAAAGAAAAACAAGTTTTTTATTTTGATAAATTCTGGAAACAATTTGTTAATAAGAAATTCTGCAAAGGTAGGAAGGAACTCAATTTGTTTAATAGGAGCAGTTTATTTAATAAATGGCGCCGTTACGCAAAACGAAGCCTATTGTTGAGGCAGTAGACTCTATGTTTGTTTGCTGTTTGGTTTTGTTTGTTATCTGTCAATAAATTAGAATAGGTGCAAGGGAATGTCTGCCTAGGAACATCTGGGATACCTTGCTGTTTAGTGAATAGATTCAGCAACCACCAATGTAATAATTAGGCTACAAGAGGTCGTAGATGGACCAAGATCTGATAAAGAAGAAAGTCATTTCCTTTATTCTAAAAAATCAAAATTTTGCAGGAGTTGTTGTGGGACTGAGGAGCATGTTGTGACAATTATAGCGAATTGGTATAACCTTACTGGAGTTCGAACCCACCACTTGGTGATATTTTGAGTAAGTTATGCGCCGAGGAAAATTGTCTGCGTCATTGCAGGCTAATTGTTGGCGACACTTTGTTGCAAGGTAAGGTGCCGACGGAGGGCGGTACGTCAACATTATCATTTTCAATATCAAAATTGGACAATTTGTACCTGTCGGAGCACTTTGGAAGTATCACAGGTTATGATTATTGGATGTTTCCAAATTCTCAGGATGAATGAGGACGGATTATTTTGTGCGTATGGAGCGACTAACAGGGGGTTCTAATTGATCTGTTGGTCACGTGTGGAACGTTCGTATTGCCTTGGCTCTTGCAACTGATTTTGATTTTGGTTGTGGTATCGGTGGAAAGTGAATTGTTTTGTAACATATTGGAATTATTTCTGGAGAATTGGCCGTTTTCATTCAGAAGAAGCTGATTTACAGAGTTTAGGGGTTAACTGAAAAATCTTTATTTTTGTTTTTATTTTTATTTTTGAAGCTCAGTCATAGTCAAGGCAGCTGTCAAGAGTGGTACTTGATGGTGGTTATATAACCTGATAGTTGCGCGGTTTGGCGGAGCACACAGTTTTGGCGATATATTGGCCATATCGTTTTGGTCAAACATGTAATGTACCGTATTAGGTGATATGTTAAAGTAACAAAGTTATGAATAGAATTGCAAAATTAAAATTTTACATGGCTTTGTATATCTTAAAATGATTACAGAATTGAATCTATAAGTCTTAGAGGTATTATGTAATATATTATATTTACCTATATAGAATACATTGAGAGTAAAATTTAGTAGTTATGCTTGAAGAATTTTTATACTTAAATTGGTTCGTTTACATTGATTGAGGTGGCTACACGGCAGTTTTAGTTTCACTACAGTGTCGGTGGCAGCTTACAGTTGAGGTTGACGCCTTGAAAAGGTCCTTGGATCGCGGCCGGTCGGTGGATAGTGGAGGATTCGGGCGGGGTTGGATTTGTTGTGTTCTATGAATTTTTTGGGAAAAACCAGAAATATCTCTGTAATATGTTTCAGAAATTTGAGTTTGAATGTTTTTGGAGGTTTGTTTATGAATTAGACGACTGATTAATTTGGATTAGGGTTATTAGAAATAATTGAGAAACTTTAAATTTGTTTCAATTTTACGGTTGCATATTAGAAGTTGCACGAAATTAATTAACATTCAAAATTAAAGTAAAATTAGCTTACACAAAAATAAACCTGTGTGAACGTGAAGAAAAAAAGATTAATAGAATTTGGCTGTATTTGTATAATTCGGTAATACAACATGCACAATTACATTCTGTCTATTTTAAATGTAAATTGTTATACAATCAGTTCAGTCGCCATGGCCTGATGAGAATATTGATTTTTTCATAATCATAGGCTTATTAATTCGAAACTGAATTAAATTCTCTTACAATTTTCGGAACAAATTAAAATCAAATAAATTAAATAATTGAGAAACTTGATAGCTTTCCATAAACTGCAAGCAGTTAATGAACAAATTACATCGTTTACAAATTGTGTTGTATTATATTGTGTGTAAAACGGTGTACGGGTGGGGCCGGTAGAATTGCAGTCATTAAATCCATTTTATTGTACGGTGATGTTAATTTATAAATTGCTTCAGAGATTTAAATCTAAATAGTTTTGAAATCGGGCTACCAGTAATTGGTAGAAATTAATTATTAAGAGCAGTAATTATTGATTTCTGAATCAACTCTATATTTTTAGAAATAAATTCAGGAAGTTGAAGTTGCAAGTGAATATGGAATTGTAGATATAAAATTTAATTTCTTGTACTGAGTTTTTAATAATTTTTAATTTGATTTTTAAAGTAGTAGTTAGCGGTAATTAATTGATTTCCCGTTAGATTTTCAAAATAACTTGAGAATCCTTACTCAGATTTCAAGAAACTTCAACTATCCAGCGGACATTTAGTTTAGAAATTGTGTTGCCTTGTGCTAAGTATTTTATCATATATATTACTATCAAAAACATACACTATCGAATACTTAAGTATAGGCTTCGAATTCTTATGTAAATACATCTTTTTTTTGGGTTAAGGGAAAGAAAATTGGAAACGAATGTTTTATGAATCAGAAATTTTCGAGCAAAATGAGCCATATTTGTTACAACATACTATATATTTACATTTTTCCGAATAAATACATATTTTTACATATTTTCGTATGTTAGCACCATAAATACATATTTTACTAACCATTTTAGTAATTAACGAATATTCTATTACAGAAAATAACGATTATGAAATTCTTCTTATAAAACACTTAAAATCGCCTGCTTGTAGGCAATTCAATTTAACAACTAGAACAGTTCCTAATTCAATATGCCACTGTAGATAATATTAACTATTAGTTGTCGCTACTCGCTACCATCAATTATTTTTAAGTTTAAGACGGGACAATTTTGTGCTGCAAAGTATGTGAAAAATTGGTGACGATGTAACAAAAATCTCTTGTGGACCAGCACGTCAAGAGTAAGAAACACAAAGAAGAAGTTTTTTTAAGAATGTGACTATCTCGAGTTACTCAAAATTCAACGAGCATTTGTTTATGGTCTTGCTAGCTGCTGATATTTCGTTGGCGAAATTAAATAACAAAGTGTCTTCGTCGTTTTTAAAACAATATGCCAAAAAGATTATACTGCACGAATCAACGGTAAGAAAACGATATATTAAAGCACTATACGACAAAGAAATTAGCGGAATACAGCTAGTAACATAAAATAAATATTTGTGGATTTCGTTCGATAAACTAAGGATAATGTTGGGGCTATTCCTGAATACGATACGAATACGTAAGTATAACATTCCTACTTGAATCAAATCAGATTCACTCGATTCTTTTTTAAACCAAATATGAATCTTACACATTCGAATCCGTATCGTATTTAGTAATAGTCCCCGGGACGTTATGGAACCAATGTGATAGTAGGGATATTGGATCTCGATGAACCGGCAGCCAAATAAAAATTTTTATTGAACGTTGCGTTCTTCGACAAAACCAACCATTCAATAAACGCCCGGTTGTTCGATGACTCTGTCAAACTATCAAGAGAAAAATTCGAGAGGGACAAAGATGTTGCTTTTTATATCTGATGCGGCGCAATACATGGTGAAAGCCAAAATTTTACATGTGATTTGTGTAGTTCATGGATTACACAGTTCATGGAGTTCATGGAGTTTGCGCTAAGAGTTTGCATTCTTTGAAAGAAAATTTCGAAAATATCGAAAACATTAAAGAAATTTTTAGGAACTAAACGACGAAGATTCTACTTATATTTAAACTGCTAAGACAATATTAGGTTGATCAACTTTGAAAACGACTTGGCTTACATAACTGGCAATTATAGCCATTTATCCACGACAATAGAAAGAATCCTCAAGTAAAAGATTAGTGGACCAATTAAACTTGTTTCTGGAAGCTAATAGGAAAGTTGAAGCAATTAGTGGAGCTGTCGATGAAATAATTAAAAATAAGATGGAACGACCCCCGGTATCTGAAATTTTTCCCTTTAAACATGCCCCAATCACATGTGTTGAAGAAGAAAGGTCATTTTCTTTGAATGCAATCTAGGTGTAAATAATATTTAGAAGAATAAGATTTATATTTATTAAATCAGATACGTTCAATTCTTATTTAAATCAAATACGATTCTTAAAATCGAAGAGTCTAATAGTCCCCTGATTTTACTATTTAAAAATAATTTATTTGTAAAATATTGATTATAACAAAGTATAAAGTACCCACTACCTACATGTATTTACTGATAAAAATATTTTACTAAAGTGTGCTTTTTGTTTTTCGAAATATTTTTACATTTTTAATCACATATTTTGTTATTTAACTTGCAAATTTCTTCTTTTATGCACATATTTTAAGTACATATTTTTCATTTTTTGGCGCATAAAAATCCTAAGCCTTAGTCTTTCCATCTTTCGGTTTTGTTATGTGTACAAAGGAGTATATTGGACCCGGCGTCTTACTGGGGACGTTGCTTAGTCTTGATCGTACACTCTAATCAGTCATTATTTTGATGTTTGGATGATACATGTATATTTAAATGTAATCGTGTTAGTGTATCGCTACGAAATTTTCGGCCGAGCGGTGCTAAGGCTTGGTGTTTTGATCAGAATCTTTTTTTTTTGTGGCAAATGTAAACCCACATTAGCTTTAAGTTGTTGTTTTTGTTTCTTTGTTTTTGTTCTTTTGGCGCTCGGAATTTTTGAGCCCGAGGCATTGATGTCGGTATCGAAATGTTTGTCGGGTTAAAAATATCTAGATTTCTCACTTTAAAAAAATGACGGAACCCTTTCGAAACAATATGAATGTAAAACAAACGTTTAAACGTATCTAGTTTTTCCAATTTTTGTTTTACTTCCTTTTTATTCAAACCCCTTTAAATAAAATTAATGTCTATAAAAAAAATGTTTCTTCCGTCTTCTAAAGTCACTTAATTAGATTAAACAAAAAAAAAAAAAAAACATATTAAAAACAAAGAGACGACCAAAAAGAGACAATCTGAGATATTAACCAAGTTTCACATTTTATCTTAACTTTAAATTTTATCTCTGTGAAGTTTATTTAGTAATTTTATTTCATTCACAGTTAAAAAAAGCGAAAAACTTTTTAATTCCAGAAACCCATTTTTCTGTTTTTTGTATACTTCTGGAAAGATCTTCTTTATAGTTTATTGCATTTTTTTTATGTACGTACGTCTTGAACTTATTGTTTATAATGGCAATAACAACAATAGAGTCAAGAAGCAAAAAAAAAACACTGCATAAAGTTTTCATTTGGATCATTATCATTTAACTTTTGCTGTTGGCTTGTTTTTACAGAGATTTTTAGTTATTGTTGCTTTAAAGTGAAAATTAAATACGCTTAAATAAATATAAACTGCGAGCGACTAAACTAATAAACCTCAACAGCAATACTAACAACTATGCACGACATACGAGTACATAAAAAATTTATTTCATTTTTGCGGTAATCAAATTGTTTAAACAAATTTTTTTTTTTTTTTTTTTTAAATAAATAATTTGTTTTTTTAAAGTGAAAATAAATAAAATGTAACCGCTAAAAATAAAAAATGGGAAATTTTAACCAAACATAATTTCGATTTTTGCTGTTAAACAAATTTGTAATGCGCGACTGGAAAATGAAATTAATTTGTATGTAAAATTATTGATAAATTGGAAGGTAGCTTTTATTGAGAGTGAACACATCAATACATACGGTATATTGGGTTTCTGTAAACATATAGTATTTTGATATGGGTTGAGATTTCAACAAATGTAAAAAATTAAAATTTATTATTTCAAAATGAACTTTTCTAGGATGATTTTAATTTTGTGTGTTTGAAGAACTTTTTCATGTCAATTTCAAATAATAATAAAATAAATAATTTTATTTTTTAATATTCTCTTTTGTTATGTGGAAGAAGAATCATTCAGTATATTTTATGTTAGAAATCACTCTTCTCTCTATTCAAATTTGATTGACAATTCGATATAAAAATAAATTTAAATTGCTTTATTTGATGTTTTTTGTAATAAAAAAATTGATTTGATACCGAATAAAGCACAAATGAATGAATGTGCACCATTATTAAATTACAATGAAATCTAATTTAAACTTTAACAATTCTTAAGTCACATATATTCTATGTCACAATAATTTGAATAAGGAACAGACTAACTGTTTTCATGCAGATATATAATTTATCCCTTACAGCGAACCACAACTGTGCACCATACAATGTATACTTCACATTTCACGATACACTAAACACTTCATGGAATTTGCTTAGTGAATTCAGGGTCGATTCCACGCATATTATATTTTAGAAGTGATATACTTTAAAACATTCGAATAAATTTAAGAAAATAATGTGTGTAGTCTCTCTTCGCGACAGAAGTTAACTTTTTAAGCTCTAAATTTGTAGTAACGATAATTTATGCAGCGTGCAGCGTTACCGCAGCAAGATTTGAAGATAAATGCAATTGATCCTTAAGTACTTTTTATACCTGATGTGTAAAATGTGAAGCTCAGACCCTTTCGTACCGGTGGCCTCGACTTTGAACATACGGTTGCTATCAAATATTTTGTATTCGATTATTTTACACGAGAATTATAGCAAGAACTACGATATTCTGAATTTGTAACGTACATATGAGCTGGATTTAAAACAGTCATGCCAAATATTAAATAAAGAATTTTTATTTTTGAAGCTGAAAGCCGAGGCGTCTGGTATAAATAGTATTTTATAGTGTTATACAGTCAAATCCTCCTATAACGCGATTAATTCGTACCTACCGCGTTATATGGAAACCGAAAGCTAGAAGAAACTCGGAAATAATACTAATCAGATTATTTGTACCGCGTTATATAGAAACCACGTTAAGTGAATTTCAGAAATAATGAAATTGTACATAAATTAGGCCGATTCGTTTTGCATTACATACATATACAGGTTTTACACTTCAGAAGCTCTTACACTTCTGTAAGAACCTCTTACGCTTCAAATTGATCCTTTTACACTTCAAATTCAACCTTTTACACTTCAAATTGAACTTAACATATTTGTTGTTTACTCGTGGACTAGTATCACCAATAAAAAGATTTTATATAATAAAACACAATATTTCGGTTTTGTCACTTTCTTTAACGTGATATTTATTTTATTTGTAAATGAAATTACAACATATATTATTATACATACATTTATTAATTACATTAATTATTTCATTTACCAATAAAATAAATATCACGTTAAAGAAAGTGACAAAACCGAAATATTGTGTTTTATTATATAAAATCTTCAAATTGAACCTTTAAATTGTATATATGGCAATTGGTTCGTAATACTAGTTCGGAAATGTATGTCCCAACTAAAATAGTTACCATTTAAGAACAATCACCAATTGGTTGGCAAATGCTGTTTCGGGCATGCATGTCACAAATAAAGTAGTTACTATTTAAGGGCCGAGACCAATTGGTTCGAACATCATTAAGTCATTAAGCTCGTCATAGTGTTGAATATTTGATACGCTGTATCTAATGCTGTTTCGGACAAAATTGCAGTTGATGGCGGTTGTGTTTGATGCCATGGATCCAAGTTCCTTGATGTATGTGGTTTTTGTCTGGTCGTTGCATGTTGTGGCATATGGTGATTCGGTAGATTTTTGGATGCAATAAGTCTATTGAACTGCTACATATATATATATATATATATATATATATATATATATATATATATATATATATATATATATATATATATATATATATATATATATATATATATATATATATATATATATATATATATATATATATATATATATATATATATATATATATATATATATATATATATATATATATATATATATATATATATATATATATATATATGATATATATATATATATATATATATATATATATATATATATATATATTATATATATATATATATATATATATAGTATATATATATATATATATATATAAATTATAATTTTTTCGATCATTTTTGACTAAAAAATGGCTTTTTATTGCAAGATACCTTACTTTAGATAGTTTTTTTTGAGGTTAGAATTTTTTTTCTTTCTTAAACACCTAACGGTATCAAAAACTAGACTTCTTGACGAATTTTTTCGTGTGGTCAATATTTTTTTTCCCCAAAATTAAAATGGGCAGACCCCCGATCTGGCCGATTTAAAAAAGAATTTCCCATATATATATATATATATATATATATATATATATATATATATATATATATATATATATATATATATATATATATATATATAGGGTGGCCCATATAACTTTTTTTTTGAACTAGCGGTTATTTTGAGTATGGTAAGGGTTATGTCATTTTTGATTTGACAGAAAGTTAGTTTTATCCTTCCGCTGAACGAAAATGGTTGTGTATTCACTTGAACAACGTGGGAAATATTGAAACATTACTTCGAAAATCATCAAGCGTACACCCTAAAATGTTGATGCTGTAGCCGCGAATGTGCGTGAGTCGCCGAGAACGTCAACTCGTCATCGTGCTCAAGAATTGAACATTTCGCGTATAACATTGCGACGAATTCTGCATAAGGACCTTGGTATGACACCGTATAAAGTTCAATTAGTTCAGGAATTGAAGCTAAAAGACCACCCATTTCGTTTTCGGTTCGCTGAGTGGGCTTGCGATCGAATTGAAGAAGATGCCGATTTTGGCAAAAAATAATTTTTTCGGATGAGGCGCATTTCCATCTTGGCGGCTATGTAAACAAGCAGAATTGTCGCATTTGAGGCACGGAGAACCCGCACGTGATCGTAGAGAAGCGGATGCATCCTTAACGAGTGACTGTTTGGTGCGGATTTTGGTCCGGTGGCATCATTGGGCCATTTTTCTTTGAAAATGAGCAAGGAGCCGCCGTTACTGTCAATGGCGAGCGCTACCGCGCCATGATAAACGATTTTTTGTTCCCGGCACTTGAAGAGGAGGACATAGGCAACATTTGGTTTCAACAAGACGGCGCTCCGTGCCACACAGCACACGTTTCAATTGATCTTTTGCGCACTGTCTTCGAAGATCGAATTATCAGCCGTAAATGCTAATGTGATTTGGCCGCCTCGGAGCTGTGATTTGAGGCCGTTGGACTTTTATCTTTGGGGTGCCGTCAAAGATAAGTGTTACACCGATAAACCAGCAACGATTGACGCTCTCAAGAACAATATTCGCATTGCCATTGAAGACATAATGCCGCATACCATCGAAAATGTGCTGAAAAATTGGACCGACCGTATGGGGTACGTCAAGGCCAGCCGAGGCAGTCTTATGAATGAAATAGTATTCCATAATTAATCGGAAGGATTGTTCTTTACAATGAAAAAATAAATTTGGAAAAATATTGAGAACTTTTTGTTTTATTGCATTTTTTAAAAAAAAATTTATTTGGCCCACCCTGTATATAAATATATATATATATATATATATATATATATATATATATATATATATATATATATATATATATATATATATATATATATATATATATATATATATATATATATATATATATATATATATATATATATATATATATATATATATATATATATATATATATATATATATATATATATATATATATATATATATATATATATATATATATATATATATATATATATATATATATATATATATATATATATATATATATATATATATATATATATATATATATATATATATATATATATACAGGGTGACTGACACGAAGTGTTACAAAAACAAAACGCCACAGAATTTTTATTTTTTGATGAATTTTATTGAATCAAAGTAAAAAATGTTCACAAATATTTAAATTTTCGTATTGCATTAGCAGTTTTCGATTTGGCCACCCTTAGCCGCGATTATGGCCTTCAAACGGCCGACAAAGCTATTGCATGCCGCACGAAAGTGGCTCTGCGGTATTTTGGCCCATTCCCGGCGAAGCGCTTGCTTGAGATGATCGACACTTTGGTATTTTTTTGTCCCAACCTTGCTCTTCAAAATACCCCAAACCGAGAAATCTAGCGGATTTGCATCCGATGAATTTGGGGGCCATTGGGCAGTGGAAATGAGCTGCGTAACGTTGTTTCTCAGCCAATCTTGATTGACGCGCGCTTTATGACTCGGCGCCGAGTCCTGTTGAAATGTCCAGGTTCTGCGGCCGAAATGTTTTTGTGCCCAAGGCTTCAACGCTCCCTCCAACACATGATCCTGATTAATTTGAGCATTTATCTTAATGCCACGGTGAACACAATTAGTCACATCATCAAAACTCAGCGGTACTATTTAGCTCAGCAACTGCAAAAAACAAAAAAAAAGAATTTAGAATTAAGAATTAATTATATGTAAACAAAAACCAACTTAGCTTTCAATTTGATGTATGTATATACGATATCATAACCTAGAATTACACAATTATAAATTAGAATCATTTAATGTACACTTAAAAACTATACTGATCTTAATTCACATTAACAGCAATTGAATTCTGAAATCATTAAGTTAGTTGTGAATTATTTAATGTTAAATCGTTAAGAAAATAAAAATACTCACCAATTTGTTTATTTGGAACGCAATCATTTTGACGTCTTGATATTTGTTTACAATAACAAATGGCATTTACTTTATACATGCGTAAAAATGAGTGCATTCGGTTTAGGGTTCATCACTATTACGACATCAGCAGAAAATTAGATGTACTGATGAACCATAAACCACTACCAACCTAGAAATTAATTGGAAAATAAATTGTATAAATCTGTTCTGTTCAAAACCAACCTTCAGCAAGTAAAGATTAGCGAAGAAAATAATTATTAAAAAAAGCGAACACCATTTTGAAAAATAAAAAAGGGCGAAACAATCTATTAAGCAAAATACATTTATTACGAAACAACTAATTATTATTTTTGTTAAACACATCAAATATTGAAAACTGCTGCCCATGCTGGATTATTGCTAAAAAAAAAAACAATCGTGCGATGACGCGGTTTGTCGAAAGGTACATTGACAGGTGGCACCATTTATTGGTAAATTCCGGTTTCTTATATACACACCTGGTATATAAACTGCAGCCAAAACTATGAAATAAATCGTCTAAATACCAAATGTTTACTGAGCTGTTATCAGTAAACATTTGGTCTCCTTAAAGTAAATTAAACCAATAACTTAATTACCTAATGATTCCAGAATATATGTCAAAGTCAAATTTGAAACAATACTTATTCCTCTGTACTAGAGGGTTGCTTTCCCGACTGCCTTTAAGATCTCGGGAGCCGGGAGCGATAAACTTGAATTTTCCGGGATCCAGGAAAATTAACTAAACATGCTGGAAACCAATAAAATATATGGAAACATCATTTTTTAAATAAATTTGTACCTTCTTTCGAAAATTGAAATCCGTTTTTCTAATGATTCATTTTATAATTAAACACGATGTTAAACCATTCTTTAACTTCTTTTCTGATTGCACAATGTTCGGGATCATAATCTAAATTCTCCAATTCTTCTTCAAATTTCGTGTCGTGGAAGTAGGCTCGACAATAAAGATTTCAAAGAGACGTAACATTTTCTTACTAACTTCGATAGAATTTTTAAAGTGTATTTTCAGGAGAAATCAAAAAGACATAAAAATTATTCTAAGGCTTGAAAGTTTACCTATTCCATTGACCAGCGAGGCATTTTTTACTAAATGCAAAGGGATCGTGCACCCTTCACTGCTTGGTTTGAAAAATCTCAGAAAACAGCCCCTACGAAGCTTTCTAGAATGGAAAGATCAACAACCTCTTCTCCGTTAAAGACTGCACTGTTCATTGTACGAAAATTCGCTAAATTCATTTGGGTATAGTTTCGGCATCAAACGATAAAGATTTTAAAGTTGGAGCTTTAAATTTCACTAAGTTATCAAGCAACTATGTAACCTGCAAAAGCTACCAATTTATTATGCGGTTACCCAGTTTTCTCCTTACAATAAATCAGCTCGAAAGCAATTGTTGGACTCTTTTTCCCGGAAAACCACAGCCACAGCAACTACGGTTCTAACTTCCTGCAGCGACCAAACTACAAACAATTCCACTCTAACCACATACATTAAGTATCTGGCCAGAACGTACTGACATGGCGAATTATTATTCGCTACATCAAATATAAAAACCCATGGAGAAACCTCATTTGTGTGTGTATTATGCCCACACGTATATTTATTTAGAATTTGTAGTTTGGTCGTAGCTGCCTGATGAGTAGACCATACGTTTCAGTACGAAACCAAACTACCAACAGAAAGAACTCATGGAGGGTTCTCATTTTTGCAGAGTGGTACATTGGTATAACTCTTTTGGCCTTCAGCCAAAATTACGGGGAGGGGGGAAGGTATTTCTACTTTTTTTCAGTAGATATATTATGAGCGATTGGCCTCTGTATTTTTCTGATTAACCAAATCGAAAATATTGGGATTGCCATGAACAATTAATATATTTGTCTATAAAAATGCCGAATAAATTATTTGAATTTTCTCCTACATTTTGGACGAAATAAAAATTGTTTTCTCCCCATGTCCAAATATATTTTTACTTGCAATGAATATTCAACCGAAGTGTATTTACGTACGAGTATTTGAAACGCATTGAACGCAAATTCAACCGTCGAGGCAAAACAACAATATTTGTAAAAGCGGCTGGTGCTATTGATGACATATACACGGTGTTTGGCACATGGACCAAAAGAATTTGTTGGGGGATTGGGTGGATCATTAAGCTAGTTTTCACCCATACACCCTATGTGGTAAGTGTCACGGTAATTGAGATATCAATTTTTTTCGTTTTTTATTTAAATCACCCGAAATCTCGGCTTTAAATCGTAATATTTTTGTTGTTTGTCATTGTATTAACACGAAATAATTTTCATTGTATTCTGCAATGTATTTTTTATTCTAAATAAATCATTATTTGGTACAACTGGGTTCAAGAAAATGACTTATGAGCTTCGAAAATCTTTAAAATATGTAAATGTATATGAAAAATTTCAACTTCTAAATTCAATATAAAAAAAAAATAAACAATGTTTTGAACTTAGGTTTATTTTAAAAAGTTTTCTAGTTTATACCCTTTCCAACGATATGCTACATGTTGCAGAAATGATTTATAATCTGGTCAAAATAAGATTTACAAGTTTGCAAGGGTCAGGGTCAAGAAAATAATTTTTATGTTTATTATGTTTTTATTAAACATGAGTTACAATATTTACTCAAACTGTCCTCCTCTACTTCGTATGCATGCACGACACCTTTTCATTATCTCAACTGTTGTTGTCCGAAGTCGCATTTCTACTTTCATTGTTTCAAATGCGGCGGTGATTCGTTCCATTAAAATTTTTCTTGTGGACACCTCTGTTGCCTAAACTAATTCCTTTGCACGTCCCCAGACGTATAAATCGAGGTGTGTCAGGTCTGGTGACCGTGCCGGCCAAGAAATAGGCCCGCCTCTACCTATCCTTGAGTTGGGAAAACAATTGTCTAGGTACTCTAGTACCGTTCGTTTGTAATGTACTGGACAGCGATCATTTTGAAAGACTGGTAACACAAGTTCAGGTAAATAATTTTGTAAGAATCCAAGATAAGCATCCTCGGTCAGCCGTTCTGGCAAAAAATATGGGCCGATAAGGTTTCGACCAATAACACCAGCCCAAACGTTGACACTAAATTTTCTTTGATCTCTGCTTTTTCTTGTGAGAGTTTTGGCCCTTCTCTTCCCAATGGTGCAGATTCACTATTCCCTCGTGGCTAAAATTTGATTCATCGGTCCACAAAATTATTTTCCAAAAATCACCATCTTCAACATCTGTATGCAGTATAAACCTGCAGAACTCCAGCCGTCTAGCATTATCACCCTCTTCGAGACCTGAAAGTTAAATAAAAAAGTTAGTTAAATCCGTGAGTTTATGATAATTGCACGAAACCGATACATTTTTTCTGTAAACTGAGCCAGAAAGAAGACAACTCAACTATGAATAAATAACTTTTTGCTAGAACAAACACAGTTAAAAATAAATAAAATTAGTGAAAGTAAAAGTATTGTTTTACTTGAAGAAATGACTAGTGAAAACCTCTCATTGGAATTTGAAATTAATTAAAAATTGTTTTTCGTGACATTTAAAAATAAGTAAGTTGTGTATTAATTACCTTGAATAGGAGTGTAATAGAATGCATGCCTGTTATCTGCCCGAAGACTCGACCAAACTTTCCAAACTGATAAGTTAAGTCTTTCAGCAACAGCTCGTGTACTTGTTGTTGGATCCTCATCAAAAGTTTGTAATATTGTTTCATCCATTACAACA
Organism: Tipula vernalis; assembly: GCA_958295665.1. Taxonomy (NCBI): domain Eukaryota; kingdom Metazoa; phylum Arthropoda; class Insecta; order Diptera; family Tipulidae; genus Tipula; species Tipula vernalis. The sequence continues at coordinate 240,995,054 of OY282560.1, read as the reverse complement.
TTATGTTGCCTCACATTCACTCCATGCTCTTGAAAATGCAAGTTTCCGGTCTCTCTCAGGCGTCGATAGGTTGTTGAGAAGGTGTCGTGGTATGGTAAACGCTGATCAAGATATCGCTCCTGATAAAGTCTTCGTGCTTGACACGCATTGCAATTAGCTCTGCCATACGCCAGCAACTTAGGCATTGTAACGACAACAGCGATGACAAACGCAACAAAAACAGTTCTGATAACAGTTTAACACAGATTTAACAAGAACAAGATTTAATTTTTTTTTGAGTTATGTTCAAAAATCAAAAACACTTTTATATTCACACTTATTTTAATATCTGTAGATCTAGATTGCGATCGCTACTTTGCTTACATTATCAATACTACATTTTTTGTACTAACTATCGTAGGTTTGTCAGGTAGAAATAATAAAAAAAAAGAGTTTTCTTAAAAAATATTATAATATTTTGTGGGTGTAATTTGAAAATTTAAAAAGAAAAATTTAATTTAAAAAAAGCGGAGCGGGTGTTAGCTTATGTTTTAGCTAAACTAATTAGGGTATTGTTTTGAACCGGTCCGTCATCTCTGTTTATTGTTTTATGTCTGGTTTTCATAATCAGAATGGATTCTGCTGTGTCTAATTTTTTATGATGTGATACTCTCGTAAAAATTTGTATCTCTTATTTTGACCAGAATATAAATGATTTCTACAACATGTAGCATGCCGTTGGAAAGGGTATAAACTAGAAAACTTTTTAAAATAAACCTAAGTTCAAAATAATGTTTATTTTTTTTATATTGAATTTAGAAGTTGAAATTTTTCATAAACATTTAGACATTTTTAAGACTTTCGAAGCTCATAAGTCATTTTCTTGAACCCAGTTGTACCAAGTAATGATTTATTTAGAATAAAAATAGAGATTTCGGGTAATTTAAATAAAAAACGAAAAAAAATCATATCTCAAATACCGTGACAATTATCACTTAGGGTGTATGGGTGAAAGCTAGCTAATGATCCACCCAATCCCCTAACAAATTCTTTTGGTCCATGTGCCAAACATCCTATATATTGAAATAGTATGCCCAATTCAAATTAAGATTGTTGATATACATATTCATTGCATTGAGTTTTTCAGGCTATTTTTTGTTAGGGGATGGTGTGGATTTAATAGCAACTTTAACGCCGTTCAGAGAGCTGCACCAAAGAAAGCATAAAAAAAAATTATCAAAGTTTTTAGTGCTGCTTGCAACATTTTAGAGTAGGCATTTGGCAAACAAAAAGTAAGGTGGAGATCAATTATTGCTCGTACTTTACAAAAGGTTTTTAAATACTCGATAAAAGACGATTTAATGTTGTACATAAGTAAAGATTAATTAAATTTTATAATAAAAAACAATTCAGTATTTTGCTAATTTTATAAAATCAATATATGTATAGTCTTAGGCCTGTATTACATTATCATATTTACATGTCATAGAAAAGTAATAATATTTTTCTGACATAAAAATACGATAAGAAAAATACTACAAATCATTTTACTTTATTACAACACAAGTAATATTTTTCGCCATATTAAACCAAAAATGGATTGGGCATTTAATAACAAAAGCATAACTTAAAAATATAAAGGACTGAAACCTGACGAGGTGATCAGAACTTCGGTCTGTGTTACGTGCGTTCGTGAGGTTATATCAAGTCAGCTCAAACTAACTTCCGAATCAATCAATCCCTAACTGAACCCTTTAATCCCTTACTAAATCTAAACTTAATCTCCAACTGAACCACTTAATCCCTTTACAATCTAACCTAAATATCCAACTCAATCTCCAACTCAACCTCCAATTCAATCCCAGCGTAATCTCCAACGAAATCAACAAAATCAACTCCTGACCCTACCCTCACCTTAGTCACCAATTAAACCGCAAATCAACTTTCAACTCAGCACTCAACACAATCTTCCCTAATTTAGGTTAGGGGTCAATTTGCGGGTTGAGTTGATGTTGACTTGGGGTTGGATTAAGATGTAGTGAGTAGTTGACCAATTTTTTATGTATACTGGTTTGAGGATTGAATTGAAAGAGAGTTTGCGATTGGGTTAAGGGTTCAGTTGGAGGCCGTTTGCGGGTTGAATTGGGGTTGAGTTGAGGTTGGATTAGTATTTAGTGAGCAGTTCAACAATCTGTAAAGTGAGTGTTTCTATGTTTGTACAGAAAATGTGTAAAATTTTTCAACAAATGCATACGCCTTGAAGTATGATGGAATTTGCCTATTTCTCAACCAATTATGATGAAATTTGACAAATATCGTTGGAAATGGGATTTTAAAATGATTTTTGGATAAAGTTCTGAAATATGGCCAAGTTTCAGGGAACTTTCCTGTTTCTCAACGAATTTTGATGAAATTTAACATATCCGTTGGAAATGGGAGTCTAAAATGATTTTTGGATGAAGTTCTGGAATATGGCCAAGTATGACGGAACTTGCCTATTTCCCAACCAAGTATGATGAAATTTGACAAATGCGTTGGAAATGGGATTCTAAAATGATTTTTGGATGAAGTTCTGGAATATGGCCAAATATGAGGGAACTTGTCTATTAATCAACTGATTATGATGAAATTTGACATGTGCGTTAGAAATGGTATTCGAAAATGACTTTTGGACAAAGTTCTGGAATATGGCCAATTAGGACGGAATTTGTCTAATTCTCAACAGATTATGATAAAATTCGAGTTCGAGATGTACGTTGAAATGAAATTCTAAAATGATTTTTAAATGGAAGTTCTGGAATATAGTTAAATATGATAGAACTTCCCTATTTCTCAACCGATTATGACGAAATTCGATTTATAGACTAGTATTGGGATTCTAAAATTATTTTTAGATGAAATTCTGGAGTATGGGCAGTTTGGATAGAACTTGTCCATTTTTTAACGAATTTTAATGGAATTTTACATGTGCGATCAAAAGGATTTTAAAATGATTTTTAGGCAAAGTTTTGGAATATGGCCAAGAATGATGAAACTTTTATATTCCTTAACCGATTATCATGAAATCCGAGAAGGATGAGGAAATGAGGATTTAAAATAATTTTTCCAATTCCAAAACTCTGCACTACCGTTAGTAGTTTCATTTTTCTTTTTCGAAACATGGCCAAACTTACCGCTCTGACAGCAAATACTCAGAAAACATAGCTCAAAGTTTAAAGCGAAGGATTTCTCACGACCTCGTCTAATAATAATTTTTGGCTCACATTTCCTTTTATTCATTTTCGTCAAAATTCTTCATAATCGGCTAAAAATAGCTAAGTTATATTCTTATTGACCATATTACAGAACTTTATCCAAAAACCATTTTAGAATCCCATTTCCAACGCACATGTCAAAATTCATTATAAAAGGCTAAAAAACAGCCAAGCTCCAACCTAATTGGCCATTCATATAATTTGCTTAGGGTTTTGTTTGAAATGTAAAAGGTTCAATTTGGAAAGTAAAAGGTTCAATTTGAAATGTAAAAGGTTCAATTTGGGAAGTAAAAGGTTCAATTTGAAACGTAAAAAGTCCTATTTGAAATGTTATAGGATCAATTTGAAGTGTAATACCTGTATGATGGTCTAATAGTGTAATGCTTTGTTGGTATGATGGTATGAAGGTGTTAGCGTATGATGGTGCAATGGTACGAGGTTATAGTGGTATGGTAACATGATGGTTTGATGGTATGATTGTATTATGGTGATGGTATGATATTGATGGTATGATGTTATGAAGGTATGCAGATATGATGATATGATGGTAAGATATTATGATCGTTCGATGATATAATGGTATGACGGTACGATGGTATGGTGATATCGTGGTAAGATGGTATATATGATAGTATGCTTATGTGAGGCTATGCTAGTATGCTTATGTGTTTATATGACAAATAAATGTATACAGGCCATACTTAGATCCTAAATAAAAATTTTTTTAATAGTTTTGCGCAGCCTTCAGTGATGTAGGTAACAAAATTATAAAAACTTTGATGGATCGCATTTACTTTACATAATACAGTAAACTTCGATTATGTTTTGTTACTACAAATATAATTCATGTAAAAATTAATACGTATAAAAAAAATTACACGCGTGAACTGTCATAATTCCAGCGAGATTTAAACACAAAAAACTACTACACAAACATATTTCAAAAAACTCAGTTCGCAGTAATTCAATAACAAGTACATGTATATTACAATATAATAATAGCTGTGTTTTTTTATTCGCTCCCGATAAGTGCTATCGAGAGCGGTCATTTTTCTACGTCTAAATTTAAATTTGACGCGCTATTTATTGGTAAACTAAACTTATTTAACATCAAACTATCATTTTTAATTCAATTGTTTAGCAAAAACTTCATATAAAATACATTTGGCTCTAACTATTTATACGGAGCGCTATCGGCAGCCACTTTTTATATGACGGCTCTCGATAACAGTTATTCGGAACGAATAAAAAAACGCAGCTAATATTAATTTTATTCCGAATATGAAGATTTAAAACTCATAGTAACCTACTACAAGTTATCGTATCCATTCAAGGATTAATTTTAGTTGCTGAACCCTATTTTAATGAAGCTGGTTATGTAAAATAGAAGGGTACGCAACAGGGTAAAGAAAATTTTCGAATGTACAATGAGAAATGGTCATTATTAACTTGATACAATCTATAACGAAATTAATTTTGTCACCACCTGAAATATTTAAGCAGCAAGTATTGCGTCATTTTAGAAAACGTGGTTTGAAAATGTACAATCGCATTCAGTATTGGATGGAACTATCGAATAAATATAATAGCGAGCTGAAAATTGAAAATAATGGAGCTCACAAAAATGGTGCAATAGGAGGTGAAGTACGTTCAGATTCATCGCAACAATAAAAAATCACAAACATTATAGAAAACAATAAAACTTTCCAAACACAATCATCACTCACGCCACCTGAATTTCCTTTAGTTCTTGCAAGTCGCGGTTTCTGTCTTACATTAGCTTATTGGGCAATTATTTTTACATTCTTGATACAATCAAATAGTAATAGTAACAAAAAAAAATAATTAAATTAAATTAAACATTTATAATACATAGCAATATATTATTTAACAAAAAAAAAAATTAAAAAAATTTGAAATCAAAACATTTAAATAGTACACCTAAAATTTTATTAAACGATTTATATTAGAAAGTTATTTACTTACTTCTCCTTACATATTTATCCTAATTATCGCGATTGATCTCAGCCACAGAAACAAGAATTATTCCGAAAATGTCAAAGTTTGTAACACGATTAGTTCGCCGCTAGTTTTGATGTGTGAAATTTGGTGGCTTCAGAATGAGATATTAGGATCCTATTAAAAGGATCCACCTATTGAAACAGGTGGTTAGTATACTACTATAGATGTTTTTAGTCAACGCTCTACCTACATCCATTATTGCTAACTTTCACACAATTCACAAATTATTCTATTTTTTTTTTTTTTTTTGATAAGTCACTGTTTCTCCCCCAAAAATAAATAAACTTTTCATTAAATTATTATTTAGTTAGATAATAAAAATTTAAATCAAAATCTCATTCTCCAAATTATCACACAGAGCATTTTGAATAAATAATTGAAAAGCTCCCGAAAGCTGTGGAAATTTATTTTAATATTCTTCGTCGCAACACAAATAAATAAATAAATAAATTTATTTATTAATTTAAATTATGATTATTTTTCTTTCTTTCTAGGATTACAAATTAAAATTTAAAAAAATAAAATAACACAAAAAAATAAAAAGGGAAAATCTTTAATAAAAAAATAAATAATATAAAAATAGAAAGCTATTTCCTTAATGTTATTCTAAAGACAAAAAAAAAAGACTGAAATGTATGAAAAGAAAACGAATTTCATTTTAAATTAATGGAATTTTTTGTGAGTTCTATTTTTTGTGTAATTTAAAAATTTAATTAAAATTTCTTCTCAAATCATATATTTTCTATATTATGAATAAACGAGTATGAGTACTTTTTTATAAAAACGATTTTTGACCATAAAACGTTCAATTTATTCCAAATCAAAGGTCGATTTTTCTCTACATTTTCAGTTGAATTGGCCGAATTTAAAATTTCTTTATCAGGATATTTTTCAATAGAAAAAAAAAGAATGTTAAGAAAATTATTTCTGTAATCAATCGATTCAACATTTAACCATGTATGATTTGAATACATTATGTACATATGTGTGTAATACGTCTATACCCATTTGATATTACATATTAATTTTCATTATAAATGTTAGAATCGAGAAAATTCTATGCGCATTAGAATGAAAAGATAACTTTAGGTTTAGGTAAGGAAGTCACATGGTTGGTGACTGAAAAGCCTTACTCTTTTGGGGTAAATGACGCATATTTCGAACTGATTCATCAGTGCCTAACTTACAAATTCATTTATATACATATTTATAATAGTCGGCATATCTTATGAACTTTTTAACGGTAAACAAATTTTGATCAAAATAATTCAAAATTCTTAAGACTTGTCTTAAGTGGAAATTGTTTTTAGCCGAATGTATTAGAGTATATCTTCAGGAAAAACTCGCAATAGTGCACTGACCAAAAGAGAACTATAAAGATGGCGTTAATGTTGATGAAAATTGTACAGTCCAGTGACAATGAGATAGATGTTGTAGACCATAACCACTTGGGCTGAAAAATTAAGCTACTTGAGCTGAACAATTTCCAATAATGACACATAAACTAACTTTGAGAGAGTTTGCACTATCCTATGAAACTATCCATCTTTGGGTTCATGAATTTAAAAAATGATTGAAAAAATTGCTTAAGCTTAAAGGAAACTGGGTACCGCATTCGCTCACTATCGAACAAAAACGCGAGCGAGTAACTACTTCACCGAAATGCTTTGAAAAAAAATGTAGGAAAATCAGTGGGTGAAGTGTATTGAGCTAAAAGAAGGTTATATTGAAGAGGAAATAGAAACATTGTCAAAAAAGATCCGTTTAAAGACATTGCAACATGAGCAAATGGCAAGCCGGCATTTCAAATCGTCAAATCTAATTTTTGACAAAATTATTTCATTTTCAATATCACAATTACTAAAAAAATAGTTCGAATCTATAAGTAACATAGGTTTTTTGAATGAAATTAATTATATTTTAATAAAATTTGCAAAGAATAAGGTGGGGAACTTATTGATTTGAACTAATTGTTAATAATTGATATAGCAAAGTAAAACAACTTTGCCAAAAATTGAGTTTGACGGTTTTCCGGCATTTTGACTAAATTATTTCATTGGCAATAACAAAATTATTAAAAAATGGTTCATATATATAAGTGCCATCTTATTCTTAGAAAATTTAATTAGAATTGGTTTAGTTTCGGATTTTAACAAAATTAAAAATTGCGATTTTTTGAATGAATTTTAGTTAAATTTATCTAGGAATAAGGTATACATATAGATATGAACAATTTGTTAATAATTTTGATATTGCAAAACGAAACAATTTTGGCCAAAAATTGGATTTTGCATAGTGTAATGCCTTTAGTATTGTTCATGTTTTTGCTGAGCTCGGTTATATGGGGTTTTTAGAATACAACAACTATAAAAGAGGTAAACAGGATCAGATGCGCGGGGAGGCACGCTACCTTATTTCCAGTTGCAAAGATTTTACAGTCAACATAGCGCCATGTCTAATAGAACTACTATAATTTTTTCAGTTCAAACTGATTAACGGTGACAAAGAGATGACACTTTACTTTCTTCACCGGGTTTGCCATGCTCATAAACAATAGTCTAAACATGGAAACATTAACAAGATTGCAGTGAATCATCAATGGCACAGTGCTGGGAAAAAAATTGGGCAAACATATTTTATTACAAATTGGCGTCTTTTTTTGCTAAAATTACAAAATTTTGAAAGCAAAAACTCTTGACTTAATGTTTTATTTTAATTACATTTATGACTCATTTAAAAAAAAAATAAAAAATACCTACAATTTAGGGGGCAAAATCGATAAATTGTTTAATATATTCAAAATATCCCATTTGGCACTTAAGGGCGTAGAAGTAATGGAATAAAATACACACATTTTTTTTTGTATGTTATTGGTTTGTGGAAATTCTATCTTCAATATTAATATTTTGTTGAACTCCGCAACTGATGTGTAAAAAAATTGGTCAAGCAATTAGTTTATTTTACGCCTACCGTTCTCGGCCGCATTAGGATGCAGATGTTTTATTGTCTGCAAGTATTTTATTGAGTATAAATAGTGCATATTTTGTAAGATTAAGTTATTCTGTAGGTGGATCCTGGTCAAATAAAGAATAAAGTGCAATTTTAGGTTAAGAATCAAGAAAATAAATAACAATAGCATAGACTCATAGATGATAAAACCTAAGTTAAGAATCTTAGTTAAGAAATAAGTATATATTAATATTAGTCACTGTAAAAATTTTTTGAATAAAAAATATTAAGTTAGGGTAGGTGATCCTAGTCAAATAAATATAAAGTGCAATTTTAGTTAAAAAAATGGGAAATGTTAGTGAGCATTGTAAAAGTAATATGTTGATTTTGGCGCGAGAAAATTTAACCACGCGTGAAACAGCAGAAAGATTACACATTCCTAAAAATACTGTCGCGTGGAATATTAAAAACATACGAGAGATGAGCAGTACACAAAGAAAAAAAGGCTCTGGAAGGCCCAGAAAAACAACGCCAGTGGAAGATCATTTTGTAATATTCCAATGTCGTCGGAACCGTTTTAAAACTTCATCGGACATAAGAGAGGATCTTGCGCGAGCAACGGGAAAACAAATGTTAGCTTAGTGAGAAAAAGACTTGTTAAAGCTGGTTTGAGAGCACTTAAACCAGTCTAGAAACCTGAGTTCACATTACGAGTGAAAAAAAAACGTTTGCTATAGGCCCAGAAGCAAGTTACTTGGACTAAAGAGATGTGGAATGATGTGATTTTCTCCGACGAATCAAAATTCAAGCTGCATGTTGGAGATGGGAGATTTCTCGTAAGGAGTGAATCTCGCGAGAGGCTTAGTAACGAATGTCTTTTAAGACTTCCACCGAAAAATGAAGGAGTAATGGTCTGGGAATGCTTTTCTGGAAATGAAACCGGTCGATTGTGCTTCCTCAATTCCAAAATTACAGCAGCTGTTTATCTGCAGGTCCTACATAACGAATTTGAGCCTTCTATGTTAAAGCTTTTGACGAGACTTGCAGATTTATTTTTGAACAGGACAACGCTCCGAGCCATACCACCAAAGTTGTGAGGTTTTAATTTTGAATTGTAGATAGAAAAATTGACTTTCAGATAAACATAAATAATTTGTTACAAACTTGTTTTGTAAGAAAGTACTTCGCAAAAAAAAAATATCGATGTGTTGAGCTGGCCGTACAGTCCAGACTTAAATCCCATAGAAAATATTTGGTCTATAATGAAGCTAGAAATAGCAAGAAAGCGCCCAGAATCAATTCAAGCTTTAAAAAGTTTGTTGATGACGATTTAGGAATTCATACCTTCTACGACTTTGAAAAATTTATCAAATTCAATGAATCAGAGGTGTATCGCTGTAATAAAAGCAAATGGAGGTCCAACAAAATATTAATGTTAATGATAGAATTTCTATAAATCAGTAAAAAACAAAAAAAAACTTCTAAAAAATAGGTGTTTAATTTATTCCGTTACTTTAACTCCAATCAACGTATTTTGAATATTTTGGCATTTTTCGGGTTTTCCCCCTAAATTGCAGGTACATTTTTTTTTTTTCAAAAAATTAGGTCATACATATATTTAAAATGAAACAATAATCCAATTGCTTTCAAAAGTTTTGTAATTTTAGGAAAAAAAGACTCCAATTTGTAATAATATATGTTTGCCCAATTTTTTTTCCCAGCACTGTATATTTTAAAGCGTCATAAATGGTTTAGCTGATTAACTTAACAGAACTGTACTTTGCTCTTGCTCACCAAGACAATAATCATTTGTATTTCTCGATGCCAACCACTAAAATTATAATTTTCAATTTAACAATTAATGTCAGTAAGGTTCGTCCTCCAAACCCAAAAATGTAACCTAATTTAAATACTGAGTAATTTAAATACTGAGCGAACGACAACCAATTAGCTGCAGGGGTTTCTCACGCTCAATGAAGAGGTTTAAAATGATTCAAAAGATAATTATACATAAAAGTTGAACCAATTTTTTAATGGTTTTGGGCTCGTTATTTAAAAATTATTTTATAGCTTAAACTTTTGAATCCTATTCAAATTCATTCTCAAAAGCAAATGAATTTTGTTGTTTTCTCCAAAAATTGTTTTCTTCATACTAATCAAAAACTCTAGGGATTACAAATTCTTTCTTATTAAACCGACTTTTAATGGAAACGCACCGTTATATATTTATGAAAAAAATTGTATACTAAGGTATTTTCACGTAAAAAAGCTTGTACATTTTAATAAAAATAAATTTGATGAGCCAAAATCAAATTAGATGAACAAATCATAAGAGTTTCCGACATACGCGTAATCTTCTACAATGTTTATTGAATTTGTTGCATTTCCAAAATCGATCTTTTTCTAAACTAGTTTTGTTTATCGAGAATTTTGATATTATCTAAACTGATTTGGTGGTTCATATCTTTGAAATATAGAGAGAGTGTATGAATGCTTGAATTTCGATCTTTATTGACGTCTCTTCTGTGTGGGTAAAATCTTTTTACCAAAAATTGTTTAGTCTGTCCTGCATAAGTAGCGTTGCAAATACATTGGACCAGGTACACAACATTTGATTGTTTCTTTAAAGGTATGTTATCTTTCTTTTTAGAAAAGAATTTGTTGTTTAAACTTGTGGTTGCTTGTCCTATAATGTAGGGGGCGAGTAGCAGGAACAGCAGAGACGCAACGATTTCAACAACAACGTCATGCAACACTACCTACAGTTAGTACAAATTTCCGCATGGGAACATGATGATGGAACGAAATCTCGCCCCCTCACAACCGCCGATGGAAAAATGGTGGAGGGAATAATAATAGTTGTTTGCAGCTTTTCAGAAAAAAGAGTTTGCGGCACGAGGAAATTTGTGTTGTCATTGTGTCCTTCTTACATGTTACAGGTTGGTAGATGAACTTTAAATTGTATTGTCTTGTGCTAAATAAATTAGTAAAAAAATATTATTACTAACAAATTTACTAACTATCAACTACTTAGGTGTCTGGAACCGGGTTGAGTCTTTGTTGCTAACATTCCTTTCCCATCCCTCGATCTTGTTATATGTAAACAGGTGTACGCCGACGGCGATTATCCTTACGATAAAATAATCGTAAGCGTCAATATTTATGATGTCAGATGTGGGGTACAAATATCCACCATTTTAAAAATCTTTGAGAAAGATTTGCTCCGAATAAAAGGTTGCTGTTTTCCGGCTGGACACGCTTTCTACGTGCCATAAAAAGAATAAAATCAATTAACGTGAGCTTTCTGACTGATTGTGCATCTATTTCACAGAAGCTACACATTTGTGCAGATACTTTGTAATACTTTGTGTTGGAGATTACTTTGCGGAACGTGCATGTGAAGGTTGTCTGGCACAATGGAACATCATTGTGCTACAAACAAAATATAACGGGATAAGTTATAACTGAATAACATTTTGTGATTTTTTGCTGCCAAATACAAAACTTAAATCATGGTTGGTGATCATCGATTAAAAGGTTGAATTGAAATACAAATCAACAACATCCAAAATGTGGTCAAATTTCATAAAGAACAAATAAGTACATCGAACCTTCGTCAGTGTCAATGTCAATTAGAAGATCTCATCGACAGCTACAAGAATTTTGTAAAATTTCAAACGCAGCTCGAGAAGAAAAGTGAATCCAAGGAAATTGATATGACACTAAGGAATGAGATAAAGGCGATGTACATGACTGTTGGCCCGAACATCGAACATGGTGATTTGATGAAATGGACAGATTTCATAAATTCTTTTGATGGTCTCATACACAATAACAAAAATTTGGCCGACATCACTAAGTTCCAATATCTACGTAGTTCACTCTCAGGGACAGCCAAAATAGTCCTAGACAATTTGGACTTTGTTGGTGAAAATTAACCGGTGGCGCGACAATTGCTTTTCGATCAGTTTGAAAACCCGAAAAGAATCACTGAAGAACATATGAAGGCTCTTTTCACATTTAAGCCTTTGGATATGGCATGCCCAAGCGGTTAATGGAGCATGTCAACCATTTTAATTCGCATATTCGGCCTTTAGCTCATCTTCAGAGGCCTATAGAGAATTGCGACGACTTTTTAACATACCTAATTGTCTCGAAATTGGATGCAGATACAAGGTCAAAATGGATTGACCACTCACCAACCTCAACTTTTGGTTCGTACGATGTCGTCAAAAGTTCATCATCACAAGATGCATTAAATTGCACAGTCAGCCAGCTATTCATTCCTTGAATGCCAGCTATTCATTCCTGGCTGCCAGCCAACCCTCAAATCACAATCCATCGCAATCAACATGACAAGAGCTCAGACAACCTCAGACGTTCCACTCATTCTCAACGAAAATATAGTCATTGTGTATAATAAATTTGAAACTCAATTTATCGCCCGTGCCTTTTTTTACTCTGGGTCACAGTTGAATTTTATGACCACAGCATTCGCTACACGGCTTGGCTTAAGATTAAAAAGCACGACCAATATCATCTCCGGAATTGGTACTACATCAGTACCAGCGAATCACAGCACAACAGTTCTCGTTAAATCTCGAACTAGCAATTTCTCAGCAAATATCAATTGCTTGATTTTGCCTAAAATAACAGATTGTCAACCAAGCGTGCCAGTCAGTACTTCTGATATTAACATCCCTGCAAATCTTCAGTTGGCTAATCCGGACTTCGATACTCCACCGTACTCCGGCGCCGTTTGGTAACTCATCAAACATGGCAAAATGACGATTTTTCAGTCTCGAAAAACGTCTAATGAGACATCCAGACATACGTGAAATGTATCGTCAATTTATGGAAGGAATCGCACTCTCAACCACATGATGCAAGTTCCGGAAGCCAAAATAAATCCAATCAACTATTATTTGCCACATCACTGCGTGTTAAAGCCCGACAGATCTACCGCTAAATTGCGCGTAGTTTTCGATGGGTCGGCAAAATCATCAAATGGCAATTCGCTCAACGATTTACTATCAGTAGGGCCTGTAGTGCAAACCGATTTATTTTTTATTCTTTGTCGTTTCAGGTCTCTCGCCTACGCTATCAGTGCTGACATTGTCAAATGCTATAGACAAGTTGGCGTGCAAGATGACGACTGCTGCTATCAATACATCTATTGACGTGACGACCCATCTCAGAGGCCGGAAACATACAAATTGAATCGTGTAACATATGGCACTTCATCCGGTGCCTTCCTTGCAACAAGATGTCTACTTCAACTGGCGTTGGAAAATTCCACTCGTGCACCAGCAGCCAGCTCTGTCATACAAAATTACTTTTATGTCGACGATCTGTTGACTGGCGCAAACTCAATTACACAGGCCATACAAATGAGATACGAAATAGCAAATAGCATTCAAAGGCGGTCCTACATGATATTCCAGATTCAGAATGTGAAAAGGTATTTAATGGCGATGACAATTCCTTCATCAGAACCTTGGGATTATTATGGAATTCTGAGACGGATTACTTCAAATTTAACGTCCAAATTTGTTCAGAAGAACGTATAACAAAACGTACTGTGCTTTCGGAAGTAGCACGCATCTTCGATCCAATCGGCCTATTGTCTCCAGTAGTTGTCTGATTCGATAATTGCGCTATACTGGATTCACGGCACTCCAACAAATTGGAACACGTTTGTTGCTAATCAAGTCAGCGCCATTCAAGGTTTGTGCGAATCACATCCATGGATACACGTGACATCCAAGTCCAACCCAGCGGATATTGTGCCCAGGGGCATGAAGGCTGCTCAATTGTTGGACTGCGAACTGTGGTTTTTGGGTCCATCATTTCTACACTCACCTGAGTGCGAGTGGTTTGTTAAATTTTCTTCAAGCGCGAACATTAACGATATTCCAGAAGCAAAAAAACGTACGGAAACCAAGCTTACCTGCAATAATGCTGCAAATCACATACAAATTCTGGATAATATAAAACATAGAAACGATTATCAAAAGGTGGTTGCTACGATGTCGTATGTAAGTCGTTTCATAAAAAATTTAAAACTCGATGCATTCGACGGTAAGCGTATTTTGTTGACCAAAATTTAATTTGAATTATTTTGGGTTTATTTGTTTTCCAAGAAAATAGCCAATTTGATTTAATTGACAAAAGCCAACCTTTCGAAATAAAATATAAATTTACTATGTATTATGACTCTGGTGGCAGGTATCATAACCAAGAATTAGAATTATGTTTAATTAAACCCAATTTTTTTTTGGGTTAATGTTATTCTTGCGGGGATTTCGCCTATGCAATGGGGCATGCATATAGTAAAAATACTTGCCGCTATTTTTGTGGCAGCACGTTCGTTTCCAGGATAGAATCAAAATGTCATTTGTGTTTTCCATCAAAATCTATAGTAAAAATAAATAACATGAAACAATTTTTATATTTTAAAATATTTCTAAGTAGTGTCAGTAAAAAGAATAGTTTTAAATAAGTGAAATGTTATATGGTTAACTGTTTTAAACAAAAAAACCATTCGGGTTTTTAATTAAATTCTATTTAATATAGTGAAATACCTTTAACCTTAAAAAGTTTTGTTTCCTCCGTTTCTATCGCACTACTTATAAATTTTTAAAAATTGTTTCATGTTGGGTTTTTGGTTGCATATTAATTGCTTGCTTAGTATTAAGTTTTATACATGTAGTTTAGTGTTGTTCATCATTTAAAATAGTTTCAGAATATTTGAGTATATATAGCAGTGAAAATTGCAAATGTTGTTGAATTAAAAAAAAAATTAAATCTCTTAGGAGCGAAAACCACAGGAAATAAAAAAAATTTATTAAACAGGTGATTTTTATTCTGTTATTACCTAATCATAAATCAAATTAAAAACAAATACTTTCTAGATTAAACTTATGGCAAGGTCTTGACCTAAGTAGGAGCCAATATCCAATAAAAGTTGTCCCTGCAGCCTGTCAGCAGCCATTCCCAGTTGATAAGGAGCCGTATCAAGACCTCTCACTGTTAAACTACAAAGAAGTGGAATGGTTGACTCCGACAGGTATTCAATTATATTTTAAGGAACGGGGGGAAGTTAAAGGTGACCAGCAAGACAGAAGACTATTCCACTTACGCTTCTGTAAGAAAATAACATTTTATTCAATTGGTTTCGATATTTTTTTTTAAAATTATTTCATGAGCATCGTATAAGAGTATGTGTAGTACGTACTAACAATTTAATATTTTGTATATTGGTTTTATTTTAATTTTCGCTGGAAATGTATAATCTAGCACATCAAATTATATTTTAATTAACATATCTATTATTTTAATGTCAGCGCTGGAAAATCGATATTTATAAAATAAATAATTGAATAAAAAAAAAATAAATCTTAGTATTTTTTTTTTATTGTCACAATTAAATATAATGGTAAGTTAAAAAGATGATATAATGGGAGAATGTAAATTGCACAAATAAAACACATTTTGAATTATTTGATTGGCAAAGGGCCACATACTTGTAGGCATTGGTGTTATTAATATTTGGTTAATTTTTGCCAATCCAATCACTCGTTCTACGATAATTCGTTTGTTGGCTATAACCCTTGTATGCGCGATTTCTTCCTCCGTTAATTGGCTTTTACCTCTTAAAAACGGAGGTATATTTAAAACCACACCCTTATTTTCCAACAAATCAGAGATGTCAAAACCTCTATCAGCTAATAAAAAGTCCCCTCGCTCTAATTTATTTAAAATATGTGATTTTTGAAAGATTTCTCTGTCCGAAATCGCACCTCCAGAAGTTTCCGACATAAAAATTACCAATCCATTTTCGTCAACGGCAATTAATATTTTGAAGGTGGTTCTATTTTTGTAATTGGAAAATGTTAATTGCTGATAATTTGGATTTTCTGATTTCTCCACTGGCACCTCAGTGCAATCAATTATTGCGCGATATAAAGGATTAATTTTCGACAATTTCCAAAACTCAATTTGTCGCAACACCAAATAAATATTTTTCGTCATATTTTTAAATATATCAGATATCAGATTTCGGTTGATCATAAAAATATTTTGCATAAAAATAAAATCGTTATTGTGCCCATATTTAAATAACGTGATTAGCAGTTGATCATTAAGACCTATTTCAGGATGAATCGTTTCATATTTCTCTTTCGCTATTAAAGTTGCTAAAAAATTGAAACGTTTTAAATCCAACCCAGTAAAATATTTCAATTGATCAATCAAGATATTTGAAAATCGGATAAATGAAGTGGGATCTGCGAGAGTTTGAGTCATCTTGCTTTTTGTTTGCACGGTGGTTTGTGTTTTCGCTTGTGATGTAATATTAGCAGCGTAATCGACAATTTCATTATTAATTAATAATGTGGCTTCCAGAGACGAGTTTTCCTATAATAATATTCCATAAACAATATTATAGCAATTATTATCTAATTTATTATTGTATTGTAATTACTATACCTGCAATGATGAGGTCAGTTGTTTTGATATTTGGTCTTGAACTGTTGTTGAATTTGTTAATAAAGGGGGCATCCTCTGGCTGTGCCGTTTTTCGCGTTCCTTTGCACTGTGTTTAACAGTACTTTCAAATTTCCTTAGCGGGATATTTTTTGAAGGTATTGAACCACGTTTAAGCACTTTATTAACGCCTACAAATAAATCAAATATTTCCGTTGCAAAAATTATCATTAATATGTGAAATATGTCTTGTCTTGATGAAACCTACCAAAATTACTTATCTTGTAATCATTTTCATCAAAATGAGCACTACAAACTAGGAACCATTTTGAGGGATATTTTCCTAGCCGTAATTTGATAATCCACTTTTGTTTTAAAATATATTGGTACGGAAAGCGATGAAATTTTATGCCACAATTTTTTGAAAATTTGTTGTTGCATTTCGGCACACAACAGGTTGTAACCATTTTTGTAGTCTTCTTTTCAAATAAAATTAAATGAAAGAACAACAATTTTTTTAATGAATAGGAAAGTAACAAATATTTTGTATATTTTTCTCCTGTGCTGTTGTTAATTTAACGTTTAATATAGTAAAAATGAATAAATTTATTAGATCCATCTAAATTTAACCATATATTTCAGAGTGAAATCGAAACGTCAAATTTAAAGCTATCCTTTAAACTGACATGCTGCCACCTGGTGTCTGGTAAAAGTAATAATGTCGTTTTGCATGCCCCATTGTTGTTGTAAATTTGTCAAGGAAATACGCTATATGAGGCTGGTGTTCAACTCATTGTACATTTGGTTCAACATGAGTGCTACGAAGATGTTTTCAAGGAGCTACGCAAGGGTAACTCAATCAAGGATGTAAACCTAAAATCTCTATCGCTCTTTCTAGATCAAACTGGCATCATTCGTATTGGAGGTCGACTACAGTTTTCATCACTGGCATATACAGCGAAGCATCCCATTCTGTTGCCGCCTAAGCATTTTAAAACAGAATCACTACTCACATATCTACACAGAAAACATCTCCATGTGGGACCTCAGGCATTACTGTCAATTGTACGTGATCAGTTTTGGCCAATAAATGGTATACAGGTAGCAAAGAAAATTTCTAGGCAATGCATACGTTGCGCCATACTTCGACCACGCACTGTTTCGCAATTGATGGGAGATTTGCCTTCGGAGCGTGTAAAAATTCACCGGAATTCTACAATACAGCAATGAATTTTTGTGGTCCCGTTTTCGTTCATCATAAAGGTCGGGGTAACCCGCCAACCAAAACATATATCTGCATATTTGTTTGTCTAGCCACCAAGACCGTCCACATGGAGCTAGTTGCAGACCTCTCATCAAGTGCATTTCTCAACGTTTTCTCGAGATTTACAAGCACCAGGGGACGTTGCAAACTCGTTTTCACCGATAGAGGTACAAACTTTGTAGGAGCCAACTCTGAGTTGAACGCAATATACAAGATGCTACTTTCCGATGAAATTGAAAAGGAGATTAAAACAATGTACAGAGATGACCATATCAACTGGCACTTTTATCCTCCAGGTGCTCCTCATTTTGGCGGTTTGCATGAAGCTGCAGTCAAATCGGCTAAATTTCACCTTCGCCGAGTGATGGGAACAGCTAGTTTAACGTATGAGGAATTGAACACCCTCGTAAAACACATCGAGGCGGTGCTCAATTCACGTCCTCTGTGTGCAAAACAAACATCCAACGCTGTCATTTTTTAATTGGTCGTCCACTTGTGAGCATTCCAGAAACTGACATAAGGGAGAAGAAGGTGCCTCTAAAACAACGATGAGAAATGCTTGTTCAATTAAAGCAGCATTTTTGGGATAGATAGTCCAAATACTATTTGCAATCGGTCCAGCATAGACGAAAATGGACAACCAAATCGCGAAAAATTGAGGTTAGCGAAATCGTAATCATTCATAACGACAATATACCGTCTCTTAAATGGAAAAAGGGTCGGGTCGCTGAGGTACATCCAGGATCCGACGGACTGGTAAGAGTGGTGACTCTTAAGACTGCCACTGGACTTTTGAAACGTCCAATCACCAAAATCTGTCCCTTGCCAATCGAGACATTAGAGATTGAACCATCCATTCACGGCGGGGAAAATGTTAACGATACATAAAATGCTGTACCACACTGTGTCGCTTTGGACAATACAAACATCATTATAATAAACAACAAAACAGTTATCTTTGAACTGTATTCATCGTAAGCGTAAGTATGTATGAAAACATTTTATTTTTTCGTGAAGATTTTTAAATAAGGAATGGCCAAATAATTTGCGGTTTCATTTTCTGGTTGAGAAATAGGATTTATGTGAAAATGTCTTTGTTTACAAATTATCTTATTTATTAATTTTTCAGGATATTACAAAACGGCTCATATCTTCGGTTATTCGGTATTCATAAGGAGTTAATTATTTGTAATTAAAGTGCATAAATATCCAAGTTATCACATACAAAATGTTAAGAATAAATTTTGGTATGAAAGCAAAATTCGAAATTGCATTTTAAGAGATAATTCAAAGAAATACAAAATTATTTTTCTAAAATATGTACATTCATATTGATCCTGATTAATCCTTTTTACTTTTATTTGGATTTACAGCCAATTAAAAAAAAAAAAAATTAGATCTACAACATCTAAATCATCATTAGGTTGATGTTATCTCATTAAAAAAAAAGTAATAATGGTTATGTTTTATTTAGTAAAAAATATAAGCACACCCAAACACCAAAACAGAAATAATCAACTCTATGAAATGGAAAAAAATCAGCTCGATTATTGAAACCGTGAAGGTGACTGCAGCGGCAGCATGAACCGAAAACTTGATATAAAAAAATGTTCATTCAATGAAATATCCTACAAATCTACTTTCATTTTCATAAAAATTACTACAAATTTAATGAAAAAGGTACTAATTTTTTTATTCAATTATATTGGAAAGTGATGTATCTTTCTGTTTAAAATAGTAGTCCGAAAGTAGTTGGGTCGGACAGTATTTTACTATTTGATGTGCTTGTTTAAAAAAAACGGTTGTTTACGTCATACAAGGCGTCATACAATTTAATTCCAATTTCTCGATTCTCAAATTTTGGCTTACGGCTCTCAAGACCCCAAAAGAGTGACCCAGCAAAAGGAAATATTGCGAAATGAAGGTTCGCGAAATGCAAATTAACCCGGGGTATTATTATTATTATTAGGGGGGCCATGCGGGCGATCAGCCACTTCGCACTGCGACCTAAAAGATCTATTGTGCTGGCCCCTGTTTAATTATCCGTCCAGTCAATATTCAGGTTCTTAATGAACCTGACAATACTGCCTCCCGGTACGTGATACATACTATCTGGGCATATTGCTCTCCCTCCTAGATGTTTACTACAGCATGTAGTTCCGCTAGAAAGACGGTAGCATTGGAGCTCATGGACCTCGAGAAGGTTGTGCCACTCCCGTATATTCCTACTCCTGCCCCGTATTCCGTTTGATTTTACTCTTACGAGTTGCTGGGAATTGCAAATCACCTGTAGGTCACCCAGCTTTACTACAGTTAGCCTAAATAAAACTGGAGGGTGCCTGGTATCCAGAGTCCGCATATTTTGGGCTGATAACCCTATCAGCCATTCATCTTTCGGCATATGCTGTTCCACCTTAGATTAGGGTTTTTTGTCAAGGTTTTCTCCTTTAGCGCCGTACTTTGGCCTGTGCCAAATGGCCTAAAATGTGCCAAGTGGCCTTAGTTACCAGTGGTTGCCACGAGGAGGCAGTACGTACACTTGCGAATTGTGCACAGGTTACCCCTTACACAATTGTACCCATCACGCAGCTGCCTAATGACAAGACCAGAACAGCTCACGTGATGCGCACCCTACTGGAAGGTTACGGAGCTGGTAGATTAATCTACTCAACTTTGATCCCCCCCCTCCAATAGACGCCAAACCACCAACCCGGGGTAATTATCGTTTAAGCAACACGCTGAATTAAATCAGTTAGCTACTAGATGGTAGATGACAGTATAATCGATCGTTATACAATTATGATATAACGAGGTCGATGATACAGATTATCTCGTTATACAATAAATTTGAATGTCAAATTGGAATTAACATTATTATTGACCGTCATTTACATTAATGCAAGTGTTTATTTATGACAGTCGAATTTTACAAAAAATAATTCAATATTTACAAGATAAGTATAATTTATATAATTCAAATAACCTAAGTTTATGTTTTGTTTTACTTTTTAATATTATTTTATTTTATTGCAGCTGGTGAATTCTGGACAATGGCTACTGGAACATTCCCCCGCCCTTGAATTCGTCGATTCAATACTCTGTACAGTCAATCCACATAACTTGTGTATCGGTCTCTTCAATAAACCGCTTGTTGTCTTTATTGATACTACAAGTACGTTGTCATCAGCACCGGGATGAACCTCCATTACTCTTCCAAGTTTCCACGATATTGACGGATATTCATTCATCAGAAAATAGGACTACATCACCAACTATGATATTGTTGGTTTTGCTTTGCCATCAATCACGGCGTTGTAAACTGGAATAATCGCGTTGCTAGCGCTTCTGGAAATGTTTAACTTTGACTACTAGTTCCCAGCGCGCCAAAGATGATAGCTTCTCGCCTCATAAATCTGACCGCCTCATAAGACATGACCAGGAGTCAAAATATCTAATTCATCTCCGCCAAGTGGACATATAGGCCTAGAACTCATTATGGCCTCAATATGACATTACAATGTAGCGAATTCTTTCAGCGTAAGTATTGTCTCGCCGACTAGTTTCCGTAAGTATGACTTCATAGCCTTTACTGCTAACTGCCACAAACCACCCATGTTCGGGCTGGAGGCAGGATTGAAGCTCCACTGGATTTCGGTTTTACTTAATTCAACTTGGATATGTTGTTCCGTTTCCTTTAGCGAGGCGTACCATTGCTTCAATTGATTGTTTGCGCCGAAGAAATTTGTTCCATTGTCACTGTACATGACACCCCCATCTCCCGATGAATCTTTGCAGCACGCCCACATAGCAAAACTACTGGATGCTAGTTAGCCGGTATTGTAGTTAGTAAGCCGTGGAGTTGATATTCGCCCTCCTACCCTAATAATGCCATCTTTATCCAGGAACGGATTCAACGCTTTGAGCGAACTCTTCCTCGGAACTTCTTGATTTTTCCCAAACATTTCAACTCTGTTGTAAAATACTGGCGTTGGACATACCAGCTGATAATGGTTATTTCCGCACACATGATTTCTTCTTGTGTTAAGGAACTGCTCTGCGTAGGTTCGATTTTTTCAATTTTGCTTCGGTTAGCAGCATTCCCTCCACACGGGACAGCTCCATGTTGCCCTTTTTGGTTCGGTTGCTTCAGTGACTAACGCCCTAGTAGACACCGGCTTGGCTTTAGTGCATGACGACATGGACTCTAACGCGTCACATCTTTTATTCAGAAAATCAAAGAACTCTATAACATCTTCGTTTCCGGGTCTAACTTCTTGATCTAAATATAGATCAACCAACTGTCTCTGGTTTCCACCTTGGCATCTAATGCCTTCAATCCACGAAGCACTTCATCCGACGTATCTCGCAATTTTCTAATGCTGGAGCTGCTAACTTGATTTACGGATGGGTGATTCATAAAAGTACACACAGAAAAAAAAGTGGTTACCGTAACACCGAATTGGTGTTACATAGTATCTCACCGATCGGATATTCGAAAATTACATCCGATCGGATCTTCTAGTTTTGATGATACAAAAGACATTTTTAGATAACTTAATTGACACTGAATCGTACAAATGATAAATCTTTTCTTTAAATCTTTGTTTTTATGTTCCCGAAAAATATCCTTTTGGATATTTTTATGAAATCCTTTCGGATATTTATATGTTTTTGAAGAAATCCTTTAGGATAATTTGAGTTTTTGCAAATAGTCCTTTTGGATGTTATTACAAACATAAAAATTGGTGCACCATGTTTATAAAAAAGTATAACAGTAGTAAAACAATAGTAAAATTATGCTGTTAAATAAAAATTTCATTTATTTTATTAATTTTTTTTTACAATAACAAGTAATTTATACTAATTCAATTTTTGAAATTATAAAAGGATTCGTGATAACAAAATTCAAATGGGTCTTTACAAATTAAATTATTTATTTCGATGACATCAATATTTGTATTTATAATTTCAACCTCGTATCCATTTAAATTATAATTAAAATGTTTTGTTATTACTCTACGATAAAAAAGTATATCATTGTTTTATTTTGGATTATATGGTCAATTATTCCAAATTTAGGATCTTTTAAGTTGTCCTTTTTAGCTATGCAAATAATAAATTTTTTCTTATATAAAAATCCATATGTATTTTATTTCTTTTAGAACGTTAATTTTATCATTATTAGTCAAATTTAATTCTGTTGAAAAATTTGTTGTATCTATATTTAATAAATTAAACTCGATTTCTTTTTCAATTTTAAATTCAGCTTTGTATTCAAATGTTGATTGTTCATATTCCAGATAATTAGTTTCTTGGTGTTTAGTAGCTAACATTAAACAGATATTTTTAAAATTACGGGTGGAATTAGCAATTCTCTTAGATAATCCATTTGATAACACATTCTCATGTTTGCCTTCAAAGCGCATGGTCCATAAGTTAGTCAATGTTCCCATTATACGAATAACTCGGGTAAATTGGGTTAACAAGTGTTACTTAGGAATTATCCAATAAAATATCCAATATTTTAGCTGAATTTACGATGATATATGTATTTTTTAGTTACTTTGTATATTATGGAGAACACACGTTTGCCATCCATTGTAAAAAAATATGCGATTCTCACAACATACACAAGGAAGTCTAAATTGTTTTATTTTTAATAATTGTAATTAAATATGTATTATATAATTATTCGTATTATATATAATAATTATAATTTATTAAAATTTTATCACATCTCACTATTCACTTTATCTTTTACACAGCCACTAGAATAAAATAAATTTTATATTATGTATTATTGATCAACCGATGCGCCTTGCACAAAATCTCAACTGAAACTGAATGTTTTTAACACAAAACAATTAAATATTCTCGCTAAATTAGACATGAAATTTCACGTTTAGAAAAGAACACCGAAAGGTGTATTTTATTAAATCCACATAGAGTGATTCCCAAATCTACCGGTGTCCTTTTTCAAAAGAAAGTGTGAAATTATTTATCCAAAACGATCAAATATAATTTTACACCGAATGTGGTGAAATTTATAAATTGTTTATTAAAAGTTATCCGTTAGGATACTTTTAAATATTTATCCGTTGACTAGGAGGATTTTATAAAAGAATAACCGATTGGATAAAAATAAAATAATTTTGCGGATAAAAAACAAATTCACACCGCATATTTTTCTGAGTGTACGAACGAACGCATTTACTATATATTTTTTACGAACATACCGTTCAACCAATTTAGAAAATGCTTCGCAATAGTTCGCCTCTGTGACAGTGAAGTATCTAATTAATTGCGCTGCCTCCCAATTAACAAGCTTTTCAAATATTGGAATTTTTGAACTGCTGGATAACCTTTACTATATATTGAGGTATTGTATAAGTCATAAAAGCTAGGCCATTCTGTGTATTCACCAGAAAATGGAGGTATGCTTAACTTTTTTAATTTTATCTCTGCGAATTGTTGTTGAGTAACATTCATTATGGTTTCGTCAAATCTTTCAGCATTTAATGTACGAGCTTTCCCGTCACTAAATAATATTTTGGCTCAAACTCGTTCATTTGGGACTCAATTTCGGGATCAATCGTATACATTTTGCTTCTATATCTAAAAATTGCCCTCTTAAACCCTGAACGGTATTTAAACGAACCTTCAGTTCATCAATGGAAGTTTCGTCCATTTTGTTGGCGTTGGCTTGGTCTTTATTACCTCGATAATCGACAGAGTGGCTAGGATGTTGTGATTTATCGTTGATGCGGCTTTCTTACGACCAAATAGAAAAAACGGCAGATGATTTCGTCCAATATAGCTTTTCGCGTTATCAGTATGGCTGGTGACGAATTCACCCACAAATAATAATGTCGTATAATTCGATCGATATCTCAAACAAATATTCACCACCACTCATTTGTTATTGAACCGGAATTCGGGTACTGTTCGCTTTAATAGGCACCATTACTCATTCATGGCAATCTTGTTGAAGGTCCTAAGTATAGTTTTCTGAATGGTCATCGCAAACCCAGTGAACAAAGTAAAGTAGTGTTGCTTTGTGATCATTGGTCAGTTTCAACAAATGAAATAGAGCTGTTCTAATAGATATGGGCGGCCCTATGTTGACTATAAAATCATAGCGGCTGGAAAGACGGTTGTATTTCCCCTGCATCTTGTTCCTGCCGCATATCATTAGAAAATATCATCTGAATCTATTTAACATTTTTATAATTTTTCTATTCTACAAACCGCGAATAACCAAACTCATCAATAGCAAGAACAATACTAAATAAAGCTTACTGATTAAACAATTTCAAAATTATTATTTTATTATGTATCAATTCTATATACTAATACTATATGTATATATATATATATATACATATATATATATATATATATATATATATATATATATATATATATATATATATATATATATATATATATATATATATATATATATATATATATATATATATATTCGTTCGCCAAGACTAATAATATTTAATATTAAGTATGTGTGTACTATTTCTTCATTTTTTGAGTCACTTATTAAATCTCATACGAGCAAAAGGAACACAAATAATGCTTGTGTTGTGTACCACAAGCATAATTTGTGTTCCTTTTACTCGTATGTGATTTTCGTTTTCATTCTTACTGGAAATTCCGTTCAATTTTTAATATGAATTTTTTACCTACTCCTGGCTAAAGATCTTTTCATATCAAAGGATGTATTCATAGGATAAAAATTTAAGAAAAACAAATAAATTATCAAATCTTCCTCATCAAATACGTTCTCCACAAAAAATCCATAATACCTTAAGTATTCCCTTGCCCTTCTTCAAACATTTTAATTAAACATTAATGGTCTTTGTGTATCATTTTTGTTTTTTTGTTGTTGCTTTTTTGTTAATTTGCCCAATTAGAAGCACCTTTTAGACTTTACACATAGACAAGATTTACAATATTATCCCGAAATAGCTCAATTACAATGAACAGTAGTGTGTTAAGCCCTTCAATGGCCAGATTAGTTATAATATATATTATTCACCATTAAAATACATAGTGAAATTTATTGTTAAATTGCCGTTGTGCGGTCCAGCCTGAGTAATAACTGATAATATTTTATTTTACAGAGTATGCAGGCATTTTTAGAAAGCAAGTTTACGACCTTTTGAAGGAAAAGTTACGTCAGGGTGTCCGGGTTTGGGATGCTGATCCGTCATGGGGTGATTCCTTGGTTCATTCTGAGAAACAAATCGTTTGTGGAGGGGGGATCCATTTTTGATATCCTTTGAGATACAGGGTGTTTAAAAAATTTGGTTCAGAAAAAAAGTACACCCAAATATTAAACTGTAACTTCCAAAATATTTATCGGAGAGCAACTAACTTAGTCTTATTTGGTTGGTAATCGTATAGGCTATTATTAAAGTTTAAGTGGTTATCTTGTATCTGCATCCGTTTGAGAGCTCTGGTGATTTAAAGTAAAAAAAAATATTTGTTTTTTATAAAATCGAGTTTTTCTCAAAAAAAAACCGTTAAAATTTTTTCTTTTGTTTATTTAATTTTAATTTGTCATGATCTCCTCTACAATCCTCCAATACATTACTTAGACCCACGTGTCATAGTTTTCTTCGTATTCCGTTTATTCTCAATCTAATTAAGAGATGTTATAGTGTTAATATTTTACCAATTTTATTTTGATCTGTAAAACAGTAGGCGATGATTATCAACTCATTTGTTTAAATGTTGAAAAAACAAAAACTAAATATTTTCAGATTCAGTCATTAGTTTCGAGATATTATCTAGTGTTGTATCAGTGTTGTGAATCAAAATCAATAATAGCCTATACGATTACCAACCAAATAAGACTAAGTTGGTTGCTCTCCGATAAATATTTTGGAAGTTACAGTTTAATATTGGGGGTGTATTTTTTCCAGAACCAAATTTTTTAAACACCCTGTATCTCAAAGGATATCAAAAATGAATCCCCCCTCCACATACGATTTGTTTCGCAGAATGAACCAAGGAATCACCCCATGACGGATCAGCATCCCAAACCCGGACACCCATATAATATATATATATATATATATATATATATATATATATATATATATATATATATATATATATATATATATATATATATATATATATATATATATATATATATATATATATATATATATATATATATATATATATATATATATATATATATATATATATATATATATATATATATATATATATATATATATATATATATATATATATATATATATATATATATATATATATATATATATATATATATATATATATATATATATATATATATATATATATATACGTTGCCACGGCCTGGTTCTTTTTCAGTTCGGAATTGGATTAATTCGCTTACAATTTTCAGAATATT
This sequence comes from Tipula vernalis, assembly GCA_958295665.1. Lineage (NCBI taxonomy): Eukaryota > Metazoa > Arthropoda > Insecta > Diptera > Tipulidae > Tipula > Tipula vernalis. Next base: position 240,967,675 of record OY282560.1, on the reverse strand, counting down.
AACTTCAAATTAATTAGTTTAAACAAATTTCAACAGAATTATGTAATAGAATAACATAATCCTTAAAAACCCGAATTGAAAACCAACGATTTTTGGGTTGCTAAATATGTACTTATAGAATTTAATCTTGAATTTAGCGAGAGTTATTTGGAAAGAACAATTGTTTCGATATTTTTCTGAGAATGGTTTTTTTGCAATCTTGAACAATATGGTAGGAATGAAATTATTCCTATGTCAACGAGAATATTTAATCTTCATAATATTATGTAAACGAGAATATTTAATCTTCATAAAATGATAACTGTTTTTCCTCAGTGCTAATTATTTTGGTAACTAAAACACTAATTTAGAATGACCCAATTTCAAAGAAATTGAAGTATTTAGTTACTCACGATGCTCAGATTAGACAGTTTAAATACAAATTATAACACAAATATGTAGGGTAGCATGATGTATAGAAAGTATAAAGCACCACTCGAAATTAAATTACTTAGATTTTTCGCAAATTACTACACGTACTTTTTAAACATATTGTAACGAACTGTTTCAAAATTTAACCCTTCTGAAAAAAAAGGCAAGGTCATCTACAAAAAAACATGTTCGTTATCAGAAATTCTCCTGGTGGTTTATCGTGGTGGATGCAGCACATTGCCGGCTAGGTGGCAGTCCGTCGGGCGGGGATCTTTCCACCAACCACACAAGAGCTAGATAATGCTGCTTCTTGATATTGATATTTCATTTGATGGAAAAAAGTTAACTTTCACATTTATTATTTATTATAAGCTCAGTGACCTCAGATGTCATGATCACTGTTTGTTGTACCCACCCAACCGTAAATGTACCACCATGATAACGGCGTACCCATATGTACAGCCGAAACTTAAATCATCATCAAGGCGTTTAACCGATCAATTTCATGTTATTAAATAATCTTAATTTGCGCACTGTAAAACTCGAAAAAACACATGATCACTTGTAGCAATAAAATAAATTCATGATAACGACCAGAAATATTAAGAAACAAAAGTTAAGAAATTTCGGTTAGCATTCCACACAAGTTTTATTAATAAATTAGAAAGAAATAATTAAATATCATTAAATAGTGAGTAGTAAAGAGAAATGCTTAACATTAAACTACATAACTAAAATAAGTGTATGCATACAAAACAAAAGTTTCTAATTGCTTTACTTTAGAACCATGGCCCAGCAAAAAATTTTTTTCTAATATTATAGGTTTTAATTTACTAAATTTAATTAAACATATGTATATAATCTAGTTTATAATTAATAAATAAAAAAATTATAACGGGTTTACAATCTTTGGTACTTTTGCCAATAAAAACTCAATATTACATAATTTAGATGGATCTACTGTATGTGTTGCTATATGCATAGGATTGCGTTATTTTATTTTTTATTTTTTTTGATTAAGATGAACATATGGCAAATAATTTTCTTCTCGCCATATTTGTTTACTGCTTGCTTTTCCGCGATTTCTTAAGGTTTTTCTTCAATGCAAAAAGAAATGGTGCTGCTAATTACTAGGGCAACCAATAATATGCATTAGCATGTTTTTTCCTGTGTACATATTGTGAAAAAAATAAGATAGGAATCCGTTTCACCAAAAACGAAACCTTTTAAGCCCTATTTGTTAGTGCATATTTTTGCATATTTCACCCAAAACTGCATATATTCTTATATTTTGGATATTAGTGCATATTTTAAAATACCTATGCATATTTTACATAATTTAAGCATATTTTGCCAATTTTATTAAAAATATTTCGCATAAAAATGGATTCCATTTTAAAAATAAATTTTTATGGATATCAATCGATGAAACCGCTGACGCAACCGGCAGAAATGTGGCCAATGTCATAATTGGAATTTTAGATTCAAACGAAATGATCGACAAACAAAAATTTTTGTTGAATATTGCGCACTTAGAGAGGGCGAATCATTCAACCATTGCGCGCGGCTTTTTGATGAATCGGTGAAAAAGTTAGGTGATACTTTCCCTAAAGATTCCATTTTGTTGTTCATTTCAGATGCTGCACCATACATGGTAAAAGCGGCTCAAGCAATACAAATATTTTATCCTAAAATAACTCATTTAACTTGCCTTGCCCATGGACTTCATCATGTGTGTGAGCACACGATATAACGTCTAACGGTAAAAAAGTATTATTAAAAGCCCCGTCTAGAGTAGAGACTTTTAAAGAAATGGCGCCTGGACTTACACTGCATCCGCAACCGGTTACCACCCGATGGGGAACTTGGCTGGTAGCGGTCAATTAATATGCCAGCAATTTTGAAAATAAGGTTCGAATCTTTGATGCGCTGGACGACGACGAAGCTGCCTCAATTAGGATTTCGAAGGAGTTGTTATGTGACAGCACAGTTAGATCTGATTTGATCTTTATTTCAGCTAACTTCGGATATCTCGAATCTACCATTTCTAAACTAGAGACTCGTGGACTGTTGCTTGCTGTACAACGTAAGTGAAAAAAACCACGGAAGGAAAATAATTTTCAAGGCGGAGATTTGAAACATATAATTCTATTAGCAACTGGCCTATGATCATATAATTTTTATTTTGGAGCAAGAAAAAAGAACCAAACCCATACAATACCAATAAAACAAATCGGAAGTCAAACTAACTGTTGCATTTTACCAAATACAATATTTTTATATATACATATAGCTATACATGAACATAATCATAATTTGTACTTTTAATTCTATTACATAAAATGAAGTGGATTGCTGAAATTTCCTAAATTTTTACAGTGCGTAAGTAACGAAATAATTTGCCCCAATTAATCATGTGTTTTCGTAAAATTTTGAATTTTTGCCTTGTAACAAGCTGAAACTGTTACAATATCTCTCAGACTGTTCAATCTCAATAGAGTTGGTAATTTAATTTTGTTTTTATATAAATATAAAACAATGCACAGCATTATATTATTGGCATTGTACATAACATAATAATTATTTTTAAATGTTTAAGTGAAAATATTTTACTAAACGCATAATACAAACAAAGCAAAGCACAACAAAGAGCTTTACGAATGCTCATTATATAAATCATAGATTATATGTACATACATAAATAATCAAAATTTTTCCCTATACATAGCATACAAAAAGGAAATCTCGCTTCCATTCGTTTTTTTTTTATCATAATATTTTGTACATATTTTCCTCTTTTCACCTTCAAGCATAAATCATTAACAAGAAAAAAGAAAAACAACGAACAAGCATAACCAAAAAGTTTTTCAGTTTTTCCATTTTTGATGCTGTGTAAAATAAATTTCATATTTCTTTGATAAAAACGGAAAGTTCAGTTTTATACGTTTTACCAGGTTTAGGTACAATTATTTTGCAAAAAGCTTAAAATATTTAGTTAATTGAATTTATATTTATAGTTTGATTTTTGTTGCTACGTAAGCACATGGGTAAGATAACAATAAACAAGGTTATGACTATATATAAACACATACCTTTTGTTCTCTAAGTTTCTCGCCATAAAAACACACAGATCCCTAGGAAAATCTTTAAAAATAAAATAACAATAACTTTAATTTACTTTAATGTACGAGTAATAATATAACATTAAAACTAAGCTTCTGCTCCTTGCTTATTTAATTTTTATTTTTTGTTTATGTTTCTGAATTCTGAGTTGGTTGTTGTTTTTTTTTATACATTGTAGTTATTTATGCTGGCTTTTTATTTAAAAACTAACAACTAAATAATATTAAAGAATAAACAGAAAACAAAAAATACAAAACAAGTAAAAAGAAAATTAAAGTTTCCTTATAAAGTACAAAAATGAACGAGAAGCTTAACAAAGAAGCATCCACACGAGTGCAAAAAGGAAAAGAGGGAAAAGGTTGCGTTACTCTTACGCTTATAAAAGTTAAAGTAATAATGACCAAAAAAATAAGAGTTTTTATTTTATAAAGATAAGGTAAGAGGTAAAATTAACGCAGAATAAAAAATATTGTGATGTGGACAGAACATAACCAATTACTTACGTTGATTTGGTGAAGGTCAATTTTCACAATTGTCAACAACAATTGTTGTTCATAAAACAATAACATGTCGAGCCTCAGGTTTTCGGTCTATTGCTGCATCATTAGGATGTAATTTTTTCAACACACTTTTCTTACGTATTATGAATAATTAATTGTCTTGTTGCTGGTTACTTAAGCTCGAAACTTCATATCAAGTACTGGCGGATATTTGTGAATACGATTCGAACGTATTCGGTCAACTAATCAGATTCAATTGAAATAAGAGTCTTATACCTCGAAGAATCGAATATATTTGACTCGTATTCAGAAATAGTCCTCCCCTGATGATACTCCGATTATAAAAAAAAATCGGTCATTGAGAGGAGATGGACATGTATACACCAATTCTATTAACATTTACTATGATAATACCTCAGGTTAGGTTAGGTTAAGATGACGGTCCATTAGGACCAGCATAGACACAAAACTGGTAACTCCTTATTGTAATAAAAATAAAAGTGGAATAACAGTTATAACAAAGTAAGTAGTTTAAATAAACCACAAAATAAAGCAATTATTTTTTATTTTTGGTAAATAATATATTGTTAATTGGATTTTGTACCATTTAATTGATTACGTATGGCATCACATTTTTAAATTTTTTTTAACACATGTCCAGTAGCCTTATTCTATAAAAAATAAGATAATGTTTACACGTGATAAACGTTGAACGAAAAGAGAATCGAAAAACAATTTAATGTGATTTTAGTAAAAAATCACAAAGTTTACCCGTTTTCACGTTTACACATTATCTTATTTTTTACAGAATAAGGGTGCTGGATGCTTATTTTCTAAAAATTAAGATAATGTGTAAACGTGAAAATTTGTAAAAAAGCAACTGTATGTACATACTGTTGTGTATTCGTGATGTTATTGGTATGTAGTTCGTTCTATTTATATTTATTCATATTAACACAGTACGTAGACAAAGTTGAATAATGTACTACGCATGAATGAATATGGCGCAGAATACAGTCTCACAATTAACATTGTACTTATCATTATTATACAATTTTTATCGTCATTTAATTTTTGTTGAGACCATTAATCGAATTTCTACAATATTTCATTTAAGCATATACATAAGTATATAAGTATACGTGTATTTAGTTATTTTTATTTTTGGTTTATGATATTGAATAATTGTAGTGATAATATTATTCGGTTTTCTTTGAAAAAAATAAATAGTAAACCTTTGGAGAATTCTGAGGTTGTAATTTGCACTCCTCATTCAAGACAGAAAAGGTAAGTCATGAAAGTTAAAAAAGTCTATTTTCAGGAGAACGTTTTGAAAATTTACTTACAGTTTTTAAGATTTTTAAAGATATTACAAATGATTGCTAGTTTTTGTTTGTGTTAAAGTAGCAGCAATACTTTAAGTAGGTTTTTTAGGTCAATAGCATTTAAATCAAGCTTCTCGGATTTTTTTTTTAACTTATGAACTTACAATAGTTTTTTTTAAATTAAAATAAATTGATTTTTAATACCAATTTATTTTAATTCATAAAAATTGGTATTTTCATAACATAATATTTCGAACCTAAAGTTTATACTCAAATGTTTATACACAGAAACTAAAAAATCAAATATAAATAAAATAAAAATAAAAATTAATAACTGAAACACAATTTTTTAGTTACAAATTAAAAAATATGGATAAAGACATTAATTATTCTAAAATATACCATATTTACTTACAATTATGATACATATAAAAACTAAAATATAAATATATTAATTTCCATATTTGAGTTGGATTTTTCAGTCTTTAAAAACTTATATACATATGTTTGTCGTATGAAAATATGATTAATTGTATCCAAACACTAATTTCATTAATTACTTTTATAAAAATTTTTTAAATTTAAAAAACTTAACCAAACTATGTCTATTCAAAGTCAATATCCAAAATAATATAAAAGATCAACATACATAAAATGGACTGCCAAACACTAATCTCTTCGTAATAATAATACGTTAGCTGTAATAGGTTTTTAAATGGTTGTCCTGTATTCAGCCAAATGCAAAAAAAGGCAAAAATGTTTTATTTATAGTAGTTTATATTCAAACCGAAAAAATCTTTATAAGAAAAAGACATAATATGAGAAAATTACTATCACAGATAAACGTATGAAAAGTTAGCACGAAATTTTCATCTTAAAAAGGATTTTTTCTTAAATGTGTGCCTCATCTAAAATTTAAGTAAATTTTCATTTCATCCAGAAATGGCTAATTTGTAATCGACAATTTTATAAAACATGATTGGTTAATTAATTATAAAGTTATGTCACGGGCGTGGTAAACTCCTATGCTTTTTCCATCTCTTTCCAATTCATAGGCCACTTTATCAATTTTTTTTATGACCTTCGCCGCGACGGATTTACGAGCAAATTTCGAAGAAAATTTTTGCGAAGCGTCGCTTTTAACATAGTTTTTAACGAAGACCTTCTGTCCTTCTTGAAATTCACGTTTAGTACTTCGAAGGTTGTATGTGTGAGCAGCTTTATCATATGCCTTTTTGAGATGTGTTAGAATCAAATCCTGACACCTATTGATTCGATTAGCTTTACATTGTGCCGAAATATCTCGTTCACCAGTTAAGTTTAATTCCCGAAGTAACCGATACTCAGTTGCGTGAGATATTAAGTGTTGTCCAAATCAGTTGTAATGCGGCGCAAATTGCGTTGACTCATGAACCCCGTTGCGAAGAGCATGTTGAATTTCCGGTAAATGGACATCCCAATCACGGTGATCATCGGTTATATACGCTCTTATTGCAGCTAAAATGGAGCGATTTACCCTTTCGGATAAATTGGATTGAGGGCTGTACCTGGGTGTATAAATGTGAGTCACTCCATATTTATCAAGTAAGTCGCTTAATATCTTTGAATTAAATTGTTGGGCGTTGTCCGATATAATTGATTCCGGGACTGAATATTGCAGGAACACGGAATTTTCTAGGAAATTACAGACGTCTTTTGACGTAGTGTTTCGCATAGGTTTGAAAAACACGTACTTGCTAAAATGGTCTAGAACTATGAATAGATAGCAGTTTCCGCTTTTGGAACGAGGATAGGGACCCAGAAAATCTATATATAATCTCTGCATAGATCTCTCAACTCGAGCTTGCTCACCCATCATTGGTTGTGTTAAACGATTTGTGGGTTTGCACGTTTTACAAACTTCACACCGAGCAACATAAGCTTGGACATCTAGTGGCATTTTAGGCCAATAGAAATATCTCTGCAGTAGGTACAGAGTTTTCTTGATCCCAGGATGTCCAGATGATGGCGGGTTGTGAGCAGAATAGATCAGTCCATCTCTAAGCTCCACGGGTACATAAATCTTCCAAAGCGGTATATCGGAATAATCATTACTATGTCGTCTAGAGACATTGACAAAAATTTTGTCATCTTGAACTAAAATGTTTTCTAACTGCCTAGGTGAATTTTGGATGGTTTTCTTGATATTATTGCATTCAGCAGATGCAAACGCTGGAGACTTAAAATCCAATTGAAGAATATCTCTTAAAATTTGATTTTGTAGATTACCAGTGTTTATTTCATCAATATACATCCGAGATAATCTATCGGGTACGACATTAGATGTTCCTTTTCGATGGCTGATCGAGAAATCAAATGCCTGGAGCTTTAAGCTCCAACGAGCTAATCTTCCACTCAGATCTTTATTGTTCATAAGCCATTTGAGTGAAGCATGGTCGGTGATGATATTGAAGTGGCTTCCCTCAATGTAAACACGAAAATGTTTCACACTTAAGACCGCAGCGTAGCACTGCAACTCGGTGATAGAGTAATTTTGTTGTGCCCTATTTAACTTTTTCGACATAAAGGCAATCGGATGTTCTTCACCGTCGTCACCAATTTGTGTCAAAACACTGCCAACACCAACAGTACTTGCATCGCATTGAATACAAAAAGGTTTTTGAAAATTTGGATAGACTAACACTGGCGCCGTACAAGGAGCGTGTTTTAGTGATTCAAACGAATGCTGAGCTTCAGAAGACCAGATAAATTTTTTTGATTTCTTTAAAAGATCAGTTAATGGAGCAGCAATTGAAGCATACTGAGGTATGAACCGCCGATACCATCCGGATAACCCAAGAAAGCTACGGAGTTTTTCATGGTGGTGGGTGTAGGAAATTCGGAAACCGCTTGAACTTTAAGGGGATCAACTTGCAAATTGCCATCTGATACAATATATCCCAGATATCGAATACTTTTCAGCATGAATTTACTTTTATCTAAGTTCACCGTTAATTGGGCCTCTTTTAATAACTCAGCAACTTTCCTAAGCAGTTTAATATGTTCTTCGAAGGTCCCTGAGGTGATGAGGAGGTCATCCAAGTATACAAATACTTGGTCCTGTAGTTCATTGGGGATAACCTTATGCATTAGTCTGCACATCGTCTGTGGTGCATTGCACCGCCCAAACGGCATTACGGTAAACTGATAAAGCGGCCGACTAGGGACAGTAAACGCCGTTTTATCTCGGGACTCCTGATCCAACGGAATCTGCCAGAATGCATCCGTCAGATCAATGCTGGAGATGAATCTGGTCTGATCCAATTGGCTCAGGAGTCCATCGATGATTGGCAGCGGATACGCATCCCTGACCGTTACCGCATTCAGTCGTCTCGCGTCAAGACACAGACGTACCTTTCCGTTGGGCTTTCGGGCCAATGCAACCGGTGAGCTCCAAGAACTGTTTGCCTCCTCAATCACTCTCAGGGCCAACATACGATCAATCTCCTTATATAACTCCGCTTGTACCGGTGAGCTAACAGGATAATACCTTTGTTTTACAGATATTACTCCATCTAAGATCTTGATAGTATGCATAAGTTTAGTGGTTTTACCAAGACCAAGTTCAGAGAATGAGGGAAAATTTTGAATAACATCTTTTAATAGAATTTCTTGATAGGTGGACAAACAATGTCTATTTGACTATCAAGATCATTAAGTTTTAAAGTCATTGGTGCAATCTCAGATATATTGAGGGTTGGTTTTGTTAGGGATGGGATGATTTGAAACCCTTTTCAAAAGTCTATACCGAGGTGTTTTAGGCTCGGAATTATGAATATTTTCATCATATGTTGTTTGTAACCGTAAGTTATTCTGGTCCATAGGTAACCAAAAACACGTTTTAAATCACCTCCCGCAGTTTTGATGTTGGGTGGGACATAATGAACCTTGTATTGAGGATTGTTCAAAAATATCTCACTACCGACACCTAAGGCAGTAATGATTGATCCGCTGTCCAACAGACCCCGATATCTTGCACCGAGTATAGTAACATCAGCATAAGGACGTTCATCATCATCTTCTGAAAGACATGTTTCAGCAATATCAGCATGAATTGCTTTCCTATGATTCCAGTATCTTTGGACTCGGTTTTTCTGATTTTGGGATTTTGATTTTAAGGGAACTTTAATGTAACTATTGTGATCATATTCTTGTAACTGAAAAATAGGGGTTGGAACAGGTTTGGAAGGCAAGGAAAAAAAATTTATGTGAATTAATGTTAATGTGGGAGTTTATTTCATCTCCTGAGTGGTACCGCTGGCAGTATCGGGTTGGAGTATTCTGGGAAAGCTTTGTTGAGGCCCCGCATTCCCAGCATTGCGGTTTCTCCATTGTTCGTTTCCATGAAACAATTCAATTACTGCATGAGACATTTCCTGGTCGTGTTCTTTCTCGTTTCGGTGATCAGAATTGGCCCACTAGATCGTGTGACACCATTAGATTTTTTTTTATAGGGTTATTTGAAGTCAAAGATCTATGTCAACAAGCCCACAACCACCCGTGTAATACAGGAGGAAATTAAACGCTCTATCAACGGAATTCAGCCACATTTATGCATAATGGCCATGAAAAATCTCGATAAAAGAGTGCGCGTGTGCCAGCAAAGCCGTGGAGGCCATTTGCCCGATGTGTTATTCCATAAATAACCCTATGTGCGTTATAGTTTAATAAAAAAATAACAATCTAAAGACTAAAAACTTTGTTTTCCATTAAATTCAAATCTTGCGTTAATTTTGGGACACCCTTTATATATTTTGTTTTAGAATTTGTTTTCCATGGACGTTACTGTTTCTGGACATACTCCCCGCATTGAATCGTTAGATTCTATAATTGGAAGACGGCAGAGCTGATGTATTTATTGACCGTTTTTGTTTTTAATTACATAACAAGGATTGTTGCCATCGTTACTTTAATACACTTGTATTATTTTTTCCAATAACCACTGCGCTTGTGGTAAATTATTTTCTTGGATGATTACGATATTATTTATTTGCAGATTGGGATATTTTGTTTGTCATTTGGATCTGGTTGGTAGGGCCGTCAGATACTGAATTTTCCAACGCTTCCAAAATTGCTCGGAGAAACGCTTAATAATGTTCCAACGTGAATGTGTTGATAATTTATTTTCTGGCATTTCAATTAGTTGTTTCATATGCCTACCGATTAGACTGTGTGCTGGTGTCAGGAAATCTAATTCGTTGGAATTTGATGAGCAAATCGATCTGGAATTAAGGACTCCTCAATTCACGTAACCAATGTCGAGAATTCCTCCAGCGTCAGGTTGTTCAACAGTTCTTTGCAGATGAACCTTAGTGGATTTTCCAGCACTCTCCCATAGACCGCCTTGATGTGTAGGTTATTCCTTGCCCCCCTCCCTCTCCCCACGAAATCGGTGCCATTGTCACAATAAATTGTATTGCAAAGTCTCCGTCGACTTACGAATTGCTTGAGAGCCTATGTTAGATTCATGCAGATTTTTGTGTGTATTGCGTGAGTTGGAAAACAACCTGATATGCATGGGTATGATTCGCATAAATCTACTTCTATCACCGCGAATGGAAAGATGGGCTGCACATGATCTTGGGGTAGCGAGCCCATTATTTTTTGGGCCATTTTTGGTTGTTGTTTGGCCCCTTTGACACTGACGGAATATCCTTTTCGCGACATCGTTATCCCTAATAATCCAGTAATTTTGACGGACCAGGCTCGTAAACAAGTTGACGCCAGGATACTGAATCGCATGGTGCATGTGGTAAGTAATTAACGTCGATAAACAGGTTTTGCTTAATAAAATTACCGGATGCTTTGCGTTTTACGAAAATGCAGCGTTATGCAATCTTCCTCCAACTCGCCCGATTTATGCATAGTCGAGCAACGGATTTAATATCCTCATTTTTCTACGGTTTGGGATCGGCTTACAGTTCAATAATGTAGTATATTCCTCTAGGAAGTCCATCATTTGTACGTTTCTGCATACTACTTGATTGACCAGCTTAATCTCTGATTTCGTCAGTGCTCCAAATTAGCGTTTTGCTTGAGTTGACCTACAATTTAAAAAAAAAAACCGAAAATATAAGCATTTGTTTTTTGCAATTTGAAAAATTTTATCAGATCGAATACTATTTGGCTATCTTTCTGGATCGCAGTAGGCGGGATGACCGGTTGGTTATCGAAATTTCATGATATGTTTTACCGCGCGTCGCATAATCCGCAGGATTCGTCAGTTTGTGTTCTTGCGTAAAGAACCCAAGTAAACTGACGGTGGTTTTGGTGGCTATCCATCGTTGTACTTCAATTTTTGACGTGCCGCTTTCTCATTCTGCTTGTCTTGACTGGCAATTCGTCATCCCACTCTAATTTCTGCAACCACAGTTCCTGTTTAATTGGTGAGATCAGCCCTAAAGGATCAAAAATCCTACTTGCTTCGGATAATAAGCTTTTTTTGGTATGGACCTTAAGTGGATTAATCTGGCGGTTGCAGAACCCATGCTATCCCTAGTAATTTAATGGGCTCGTCATGATTTGATAGCTGCCTTATCCATTCATTGTCGTGATGTTGAATTTCTTCTCGAATTAATCTGTGGTTTAAAGACTTTTTCCTCAGGTTAAACCCTATTCTGCTTAAAACTCGAAGAATGATTCTATTTAACTCCTTCAATTGTTTTAGAGTAGAAGTTCTCGTCATTAAATCATCGACATAGATGTAATTCTCGGTAGCTCGTATTGTTTCTGCGCATTCGTTTTTATTAAGATGAGCCAGTTCCAACAGAGATCTAGTGGCCATAAAGAGTGCAGAAACCGTCCTTTATGTGACCGTATTAAGCGCGAACGGTTTGATCCATTATTTTGCATCTCGCCATAATATTAATTGGCGCCTTGTATCATCCTTATGAACGGCCACCTGGGCGGTTTATCTTCTCTGTATCGCCGACCAGTATGAATCGATTTTGCCGAAATCGATGCCGACATCAAATAAATTCGATTATATGGAAGGCCCAATCATTAGGTTTTCGTTTATAGAACAATTACCGTGGCATTTCGCCGACGCGTCGAATAATACACGCAGTTTTGTAGTGAGGCTGCAAAGATTTTCCGACAAATTGTTCTGTTGTGGTGTCATTTGTTGACACCATATATCAGCCTAATGTGTTCGAGTCGGACGGATTGCTTATTATTTTCTTCTGGTTTTCGGCGATTACCAAGGTAAATTTAACTTGTGGCTTTATATTATTATAGTGTACTTATGTTTTTTGTTATTTCTTAAACATTTTAGAACAATAGAAACGATGCAATTGGTATCGTATAATAAAAAAATGCGTTTTAGAAAGATATATCTCAAAATCTCTTCTATAACAATACAATTGTTTCATTAAAAATAATGGAAAACTTGAGAAGTGTTAGGACTCAAGCCACAGTATTGGTCGAAATATGTATGTGATTACTTTAAACCAAATGATTTAAATTATTGCCCGCGTTTAGCACAGCGCAGCGATTCAAAATTACCTCATTGCTTTACGCAATTGTATGATTTTGTGTCTCATCGCTTCATTGTATCGCTGCCCAATTTGTACAGCGATAAATAGTACACGTTTCTTTACAGCAAATATATTTGATGCGAATCTTGTTAAATGTGTAGGATTTGATTTTAAATTTAGAGCGAATTATTTCCATATTATTGGATTCGCTTGAATCCTTAAATGTTAGGTAAATAGTGGGAGCCGTAAGTGGAAGTGACAATGCTTTTAAAGAATATATAGACAGTAGTGCCGGAACCCGTTCGTTATTATGAAAAAATAATACCGTGGTACCCGTTAGATGATTTTTTATAATGAGCCGAAGCCAAATTTATGTAAATAAACATAAAATTAAAGAGTATTATTTGTAGAAATTATTGTAAGAAACTTTTAGTGGAGGAAGAGATCGTTTCAACATTTCCAAGGGAACAATAAGTTTTTCTTGTTGGCTTGCATATTGAAATAAAACAACCAGTTAGAAATTGAGATGATTATTACAACAGGAAAGGATTTCAATCGATTGTTTATGTTACAAGGCATTTAAAACTTGAATAACAGCTGCATTTCTTGACACATAAAAATTTATGTGGTTTTCGATTCACCAAAAAAGAGTAAGCCGGCTTGCTCTTTCTGCTGTCAAACTGTTCGATTCGCCAAGAAAGTCGCTCGATCGAGCAAAATTGTTGTTGTTTTGCGAATCTCGATTTTTTGGCAGATTTACAAACACAAACACAAATAGAACTGTCATTTTGAAAGCGTCATTGTGTTTTGTGTTATATTTTGTGTTTCTGTTTATTTTTATGTAAATATTTTATATTAAAGAATTAACTTGTTGTTGTTATGTTGTTATGTATACTGTCTCAAAAAATTGTCCGTACACCCCTCGGTTAAAGAAAAATTGATAATTAAAACAATTACAAATCAAACAAAAATTCAGTTTTTATTTTTTTTAAACTCAAATTACATTTAACAACCTGAAACTAATAATTATCATGAAGCAAATTAATTTACTTTTACGTATCATATGATTTACTATTTAAACATCTTAAAACGATCTCAAATAATTGTCCGTACACTTGCAATTTTGTGAAAATTAACACTAGCACACTAACAATTTATTATTTGTTGTACTCCTATTTTCAACTAACGGTAAAATAAGTAATTTTTTTTTTTTGCGTAAAAGTTAGTTATTCGTACTTTTTTCACGGCGAATGAAATATTGTCCTGTAAATTAAAAATGTGTTATTCCCGTACCAAAAATGGTGTAGAAATTAAAAAATTGATCATTAAATTGGAGAGTGAAGGTAAAGGTTTACAGGAAATTTCCAAAATAACTAATCGCCTGCGATCTTCGATTCGATATATCATCCAGAACTCCCAAAAAACCAAATCACTAGAGATGGTTGTTGGGCATGGTCGCAACCGAAAGCTTATCACTCCTCAAATACATCTAATAGAGAAGGAAATAAAACAGAATCGAAAGCTAAGGGCTCCAACGATCGTTGCCAAAGTTTATCAACGCAAAAAAGGGGGGATAGAACCTCAGACAATACGCAATATTTTGCATAAACAACAGTATCGTCGATGTGCGACACGCAAGAAATGTATTTGCCGACAAAAAAAATATTAAAAGCGCTTGGAATATGCATTGGGATATGTGAGTGAGCCCGAACAGTTCTGGGAAAATGTTATTTCCTCGGACGAAAGTAAATTTAATATTTTTGGTTCAGATGGGCGAGTTATGGTGTGGCGGAAACCCAACACTGAACTTGAGTAAAACATGGTGGCGGAAGTATAATGGTTTGAAGAGCTTTTAGCTGAAGGGGTGTATGACATTTGACCTTCATAATGAACCGGTTTAATTATTTGGATATTTTGAAGGGTAATTTTTTAATAAGTGCTGAGAAAATGGGACATGTGCAAGATTTTCGCTCCGGACATGACAATGACACGAAGCATTCGTCAAAGCTGATAAAGGAATGGTTATTGTACAATGTAAAGTCAATACTTCCTCATCCTCCCCAGCCACCAGATCTCAACCCTGTTGATAAATTATGCCATTATTTGGAGCGAAAGATCCGTGAACACCAAATTAGCGATAAGGAACAATTAAAACGGGCCATTGTGGAGGAATAGGCCAAAAATTCCCCCCGAAATAACTCGGAAGTTAGCTTTCTCAATGAAAAGAAGGTTGCAAAATTTCATTTCATGAATAGGTTACAACACGACATATTAGACCTAACTTTTTTACCAAATTCCCTCAATTTCTTTGTGTGTACGGACAATTATTTGAGATCGTTTTAGGCGGTTAAAATAGTAAATCATATCAAACGTGAAACTAACTTAATTTATATTATTATTATTATTATTTTCAGGCTCTTAAATGTAATTTGAGTTTTAAAAAAATTAAAACTGAATTTTTTGTTTGATTTGTAATTGTTTCTTTTATCAATGTTTTCTTAACCGAGTGCTGTACGGACAATTTTTTGATACATTTTATATAACATTAGAATATGTTAAGTTGTTTTTTATAGAGTATCGATCTTTTATAAAAATTAGGTTATGTTTATATAAATGTCAAAAACACACAGACATATATATTACGGAGCAACTGTTCGATTCACACAGCCTAAAAAGTGATCTTTTAAAGATTTGGTAAAAGGTGAATCGAAATCGACATTTTATTTAAGCAACAACAACACTTGATCCAATATTGATTTTGACAAATGATGATCTAGAAATTAATTCAGCTATTAAAATGTAGGTGAAACATAATTTTGTATTAAGTGGTTGGTAGTAGTGAAATCAACAACAAAATTAAATACCGAACTCATTTTACATGTTCGTTCGCACGAGTATTGTATTCATCATATTCTTTATAGATTAAAGGAGCGACAAAGAATATGATGAATACAATACGCGTATGAACAGACAGATTCAAAACGAAACGAAACAGAATATTGACATTTGGTGTGTCTTTGTTTTACGCATTTTAGTGTCGTTTCAAACGTCAATTGGTTTCTGTTAATTCACATTTTGAATTGTGGTACCTGAGTTACAGAACAATGACCAATTGTGATATTGGGGAAGATGTTTCCAAATTTAAGAAAAGCCGTGACATCTTTTAAGGACTTTGCATACATAAAATAACGGAAAATGTTTGTAAAATATAAAAGGTTGATTTGGTGATTTAGTGAGCCACACTTCGATGACGATTTTAGGGTCCATCTTTAATTCACTGGATTGCGATACCTATCTCTCAGAATAGAATTTTCGATATTGCAAGTATTGCTCGTGAAATTAGGATTTTCCTCGCAGCTATAAGGGCGTTATGAGATTGTCTTGTCCTTTGTGATGATTTCATTGGTTGGCGCGCCCTGTCTCCCGAATAGCACCAAGAAAGTGGTTTAAGCAAATGGTTTATTCTCGAAAATTTGTGATACGCTAGTCTCAAAGGAGGTCCGAGTAACTTGGAAACGATGATTGTACATGATGGATAGACGAAATTTTTATTCAACAACTACCAGGAAGTGGTCTGAATCTAGGTTAGCTGTTTTTAACAAGAGGAAGTGGTCGATTTGGTTGACCGTTGTCTTGTTTGATTTCCATGTGGCTTTGTGAAAATGCTTATGTTTCGGCCGCCATTTTACGTGCAGAACTCCGTGAGGTCTTAATTAATTCGTACATTAAAGGTATCGTCGAACAATTGAGCACAATGCGATCTAATGGGTAAAGGTAAAAAAATAAATGAGCCGGTGTAACTTGGACCACCAACTGATGAACTTTTTTTTTTCAACGCTTAAGTTATTTCGAAAATTAAACTATTAGGCGAATCGAAATAGAGGAGAAGCATATCATATCAAAAGGCATCCCAGGGCGAAATAAATAAGCTCCAGAGCACCACTACGAAGTACAAAATATGGCAGAAAGAGCTCAACGCGCTTTACAGAAGTGTGGCATTAAATTTCGTAGTAGCTTTTGAACAGGTACACGTAATGAAGCGGAACATTGAATTGTTTTAAATATCCGTTTGAAACCAGTAGAAGTATTAAGACCAGTGAGACAGATCAGATAAAACGTGCCTCGAAAAATCGTTTCGGCGGCCATGTATGGATTACTATGCGAGATCTCAACAATAAAGCCTTTAATGTAATAATCTGTCGAGGTATTAATCGAACGACTGCAATAAGATCTAACTAAACAAAAATAGACCATTCTGATCTCGAGTAAACTGAACTCCCATCTTTCTAAAGGTGGATAAAAAGGTGTCATGTTGAAATCAATAACAACTTTAGAACTTGATTTGCTAACGAAACGAAACCCCACATTATATAGACAAAGGTATCCTCTAACCGAAAACATCAAATTGAAACTGAACCAGTTTCAGGGACGGCGACCATTTTATTTTTACGACTCCATGAGTTCTTAACCGATATGGATATTTGAGACGTCGATTGAGCCCGATGAACTCTACTAAATAAAAGTAAAAAATTGTAAATGGAAAATGCCAATCATTCAGAGAGTGCAGAAACGGAAGCGAACACAAGAGGAAGAACTGAGAACAATATATTAAGGTCGTAATTTGAAATACATAATTTGGTGTACTGTTTTGATTTTAATACTACTACTACTACTACTTATCTAGTCCGCTTATTTGCGGAGTTCAAGACACGGCAGAATATAGAAATATGCGAGTCCCGCGAATGAAATCTGTCTGTAGCGGTTTTCTTTTTTTAATAATCATTTAACCGTTTTACCTAAACTGCCGTCGCTTTCAAAAAGGGTTCTATGCCTCTTCGGCTTACTTTACTAGTGAACCACAATTGTTTTAATCCTACGGGTAAAAATCTACTTAAATCCAGAATTTCAGCCTAAAGCAACATTTCCTTTTTTACAAATAAGCGGAAAAATGAAACAGTGCGATCAGTGAATCCACTGTTACGAAATGTAAAATTTCAATGAAATAAGAAATTTTGTCTTTCTATCGTAGGTCTATGTGTGTATATGAAAACGTACGTAGTACGTTGAACTATTTTTTCGGTGATTTTACCGTTGCCGAGGATATTTTTTAAAGTTTTATGATGTACGATTAATTTTGTCACGTGCTTTACGAATGCAGGTATTGAATTGATCCGTTCTGTTCAAGCACTAATTTATCTACATATTTATATTGAATTTATCTACTTATCACACGTAAACGTCAATTTTGCTTGTATAGTACACCGATTAGTTTTGTAGGAGAATAATGTTTCAATTTTATTGCATGGATTTATTATTTTACTTACTTTTCAGGCTTTATTTTGCAGGGTAATATGTCCATAAACGGAGTAAAAGTTTTATAGATATATTCATATTTATTTTATAGATAAAAATAAAAAAATCTAATTCTTATATAAATAATAAATCTCGTAGTTTTTGATTTTTTGTTTTATTTTAATTATGTCAACTAGATTAGTAAATTAAAACATCAATAATAATAATAAATTTTTGATGTCCTAATTTAGATTTATAAAATCCTGAGTTCTGGCATTTAAATTATATTATATACTTTTATAAATAAATAATTAATTTCTACATTATTAATTTCCTTTTTTCTAGATTTGTAGGAAATTGCCGATTAGTTTAAATTTAATAGTATGGTTAAATATATATTTTCAACTTTTTATTACCACGCTTATATTAGCTCACTCTGTGTGTCTGTTTGTATGGTCAAATTTTGTAATCAATTTTTCAACAACTTGCGATAGTCCTATTGAGCTGAAATTTTGCATGCAGGCTTAACTCCGATGACAATACAAGATTCTAACATTTTTGGACATTACATTTTTTTTAAATCTAGTTGTAGTAGATAAACAATTAATTAACTATTTACAGGAGAATGGTAACTAATGGAACAAGTGCTGTGAATTTAAATTAGAACTTAACAATTTAAAAATTTTAAACATTCTTTTAGAATTTTAGCTTAGAAGTGGAAGACCACATAGGCAATTTCATAAACTGTTAATTTTTGTAATACTTGTATGTAATATATTGTGTTTTGCTCATTAATATATATTAATTAATTTAGCTTAAAAATATTTAAAGGTTTCTCTTCCTTAATTTGCTAATAAATAATTAAATTTTCAGAATATAACATAGTTCCAGAATCAATCTTTAATATGGGGATTAAATTAATCCTGAATTTCAGAATTAGATTTGACTTTGATATTATGGTGATTTATTAATTAAAATTAGTTTTCAGAGTTGCCTGGGAAATTATATATTGATTTTATTTGTTGATTCTTGATATACTTATAGTACCTGACTGAATTATTGATGATTTCAGGCTGTTGTGGTGCTGTAACATTATCATTTTTAAATTATTTATTATACATTTCATAAAATAATTCAATTTTTAATTATTTATTCTCTTTTTCTGGATCGGTAGGAAATTTCTGATTAGTTTTAAGTAAAATTTTATGTTTAAAATGGTGTTTAACGTTTATTTTAATTCATGTTGCAGTAAGTAATAATTAATTAATTAGATATAGAAGGACCATGAAAAATGAAATAAGCGCTGTTTTTGTAATCTTAGCTTAGTAATTTTGATTTTTCTTAAATATTTTATCCGGTAAATTAATGAAAGGCAGACAGGGGAAAATTACAACATTAATAATTTTTTAAGTCCTAATTTAAATTTAGGGAGTCTTGAGTATCCGGCCCTGGAATCCAGAAAAATGATCATCTAATAATGTAGTAAGATTGTGCTGTCTTGTGCTAACCGGGAGATCCTGCTATAACGCTTGGCTGTACACTCTCAATCAATCAATCAATAGAATGTTAATTTTTGTAATATGTAATATATTCTATTTTGTCCATTAATATATTTTAATTAATTTAGTTTTAAAATACTTAAAGGTATCTTTTTTTAAATTTACTAATAAATGATCCAATTTTCAGAATAAACATAGTTCTAGAATTAATCATTATTATAGGGATCAAAATTAATCCCGAATTTCAAATTTAAATTTTAATTTGAATCAACCCTCCAGGATTAACAAGTAGTGAATAAGCTGTAGTTTAGAAATTGTGGTGTCCTGTGCTAACTTTTTTTTACTATATAATTACTAACAATTTACTCTTATCCTTCGGCTGGGGATGGATAAATGGGTGTACGATGTGTGCTTGGGAATACTGAAGATCCGGTTATAATAATTATTCATTTAAGTAATAAAATTTGTTATTATGATGTTTATTAATTAAATTTAGTTTTCAGAGTTGTCTGGGAATTTGTATGTTAATTTTATTTGTTGATTCTTAATATACTTATAGTACCTAATTGAATTATTGAATTATTAATAAATCTAGGTATTGTGGTGCTGTAATATTATCATTTAAATCATTTTATATAAATTTTATAAAATAATTGAATTCATAATTATATATTTTCTTTTCTGGATCGGTAGAAAATTGATAGTTTAAGTAAAATTTTATGTTTAAACGGTTTAATGTTTATGTTAATTCTTGTTGCAGTAAGTAATAAATTTAACTGGATATAAAAGGACCATTAATAAGGAAATAAGCGCTGTTATTTTAAATTTTTATTAATTATTTTATCAGGTAAATTAATAAAAGACGGACAAGGGTGAAATTACAACATTAATAATTTTTTAAGCCCTGTTTTAGATTTAGGATTTAGGGAGTCCTGAGTATCCGGCGCTGGATTCCAGAGAAATGATCATCTAATAATGTAGTTAGATTTTGCTGTCTTGTGTTAACCGATTTATTATATATTGTACTAATAATTTACTATCAACCGCATTGGTGTCTGTAACCGGGTCGAGTCTGTCCCAATTAATAATCTTATCCAATCCATCGGTTTTGTAGTATATGTGTGCGGATGTACGGCATGGGCCTGGGAGTCCGGGAGATCCTGCTATTATGCTTGGTCGTACACTCATAACTATTTTTATATTATTATTATATTTAAAGTTTAATTTCAACTTTATTTTATTTAATTTTATCTTTATTTTGTTATAATGATGTTTTTTATATTACAGTAGAATCCGTTTATACCAAACCATGTATATAACGAACAAACGCTTATAATGATCATATAGTTTTGTCATATAGTTGTGTGCCTTGAATTTGCACGTACACTTATTTTTTCCTATACACTACAAACAAAGAACTACGTTTATAAACGTAAACGAATATTTGATTAAAATGAACAGCCGGCTATAGTGAACAAAATTATGTCCCTTGAGTGTTCCCTAAAAGCGAATTCTACTGTAATTATAATGATCATATAGTTTTGTCATATAGTTGTGTGCCTTGAATTTGCACGTACACTTATTTTTTCCTATACACTACAAACAAAGAACTACGTTTATAAACGTAAACGAATATTTGATTAAAATGAACAGCCGGCTATAGTGAACAAAATTATGTCCCTTGAGTGTTCCCTAAAAGCGAATTCTACTGTAATTATAATTATAATTTTAGCTTCGTAATTTTAGATTTTCTTAAATATTTTATCAGGTAAATTAATGCAAGGCGAACAGGGAGAAATTACAACATTAATAATTTTTAATTTAGGTTTAGGGAGTCCTGAGTATCCGGCCCTGGATTCCAGAGAGATGATCATCTAAAATTGTAGTTAGATTGTGTTGTCTTTTGTGCCGTTAATTTACTAACTATCGATCGCATTGGTGTCTGTAACCGGATCGAGTCTGTCCCAACTAATAATCCTATCCTATCCTTCGGTTTTGTTGTGTGTAAACGGGTGTACGGTGTGTGCCCGGGAGTCCGGGAGACTTGATATAATGCTTGGCCGCCGTACACTCACAATCATTCAATCAATCAATATTTATATTGAATTTATCTACTATAGTTCAGGCAGCTTTATATTTTTCGTAATACATAGTACGTAATACATTCGTAAATATTTTTTTTATAACAAAAATGCCGGTCTGCATCTCCACCGGAGATGCAGTTACTACTATTCGAAAATTTTTTTAAAATACTTCCCAACCTTTTGTTTCAAAACCGAGACAAAAACCAAACACAAAAAAAGGAGAAAATACTTTTTATGGTAATTTATTTTGCCTCAAGCTCCTAACTTTAAGTTTGGTTTCTTTGGTTTATATTTTTTTATGCATTTCTTGAATTTTTGATTTAGTTTTTTCCTTTAAGTAAGTTTTATTATTTTTTTTGTTTTGTTGCTTAAATCTCAGAACAAAGAGAGGAAAACGCAAAAACAAAGACTAAAATGCAAATTAATACGACAATTGTATATTGTTTTTTTCATATATATATATATATATATATATATATATATATATATATATATATATATATATATATATATATATATATATATATATATATATATATATATATATATACATATATAATTTTAAACGAAAAGCTCAACAAGACAAGAAAGTTTAATTTATTATTGAACTTTGAGCGAAAACTAAAAAATATAAAAAACGAAATGTGGAAAAGAGCTATTTTGTGTATCTTTTTTTTTTATAGTTTCCATTATATTTTAATGTAAAAATTAATTAAACTTTTTAGTTTCTGTAAATATAAATGGAAATTAAAAGTTTGTGTTGATTCGAAATTATACAGAAAAGTTTTTTTTAATTGAATTTTTTTATAGTTTATAATTGTTTGTCTTTGATGTGTTAAATTTATTAGATATTGGTAATTTTTTGAAATTTATACAACTTCTTAGGAGTGTATGTAGAAACATTTTTCTCTCGTCTTCAAGACACATATGGTACTAATTTTTACAACTTTTTATTGGATTAATCTTATAAAATATATTCGTTGGTTTTTTGCTTAATACCTACTTGTGATAATTTAATTTTTATCTCTCGTTCTATTTTTGTACATGTGTATGAATAAGCCAAATAGGAATGTATGATTTTTTTTAATAAGAAAAATTTTTTTTTGAAAACACAACTTTTGTTTTATTTATTTCATTTAAAATGTCGCAATGCGCTTTGTTTTACCACAACCTCATAATAGAAATAATATACAAGGAAAAATGTATGAAAATATTGTAAGATAAAAGAAAAGAATTATGATTTAAAAGTTGTAATTTCCTCCTTGGACCGGAAGTTTAAGAACTTTAGTAAAAATTTGTGATGTGTTTCACTTAGTTTATTGAAAATATGACCGTCTTAACTTCTATAATTTTTCATCTAATATCTAACCATCTTGTTTCTAGACAAGGCTTTTAGATTTGGAAGCTCTTGAAAAAAGTTTTTTTTATCGAATAATTAACTTTATTAAATTAAATTTTTCTTTCACAAGCGGTAAAAAGGACAAAATGAACAGACGTGAAAAGCAGAACGGGCACTAAACACAAATTTCAAATTTTACGGGCGACATAGAATGGATATTTTCTACTATTTAACTTATTTTATTTTTTATAAAGCCTCAAAAAATAACCGATAAACAATGTAGCCCTTTTAGAGCTGATTTGTTTGAGTTAAAAGAACTGAAATTATTTCAAGAAATTGTTTATTATGAAATAGTTTGACAAATGGAAAGGGACTATTGACAAATTTTCTGAAAAAATATTTAGAAATTAAAATATAAAATTACACGTTATTCATGCATTTTATATAAAAATTATCTATGAAATGAATGTGGGAACTACAAAAAATAGATTGTACACCCAGAGAAATAATTGGATAAATTAGGCAAATTAGGCATCATTCATGCGATTCTTACTAAGTACGAACTATTCTTTATAAGAACATTGAATGAATCTCGCAATATTAAGTATAATTTATCATTTAATTTGAATGAATAGTACCAACGGAAAATAAAAATTCAGATGGGCTAAGTCATGTTTATTCCTAAATTCTTGTTAACTCATTCTTAGTAAGGTATAATTTAAATTTATATAATTATGAATTATACAGGGGTTTGGCAAGAATTATGCAATCGAATTTTACCAATTATGCTCAATGAGGGATATAATATGATAAATCTAGGCTCAATCAATGGTTAGAAAGGTATATAAGGTCTTACATTAAAAGTCACAAACTGTCACGGCTTTTTTATAGACAAATATATTAATTGTTCATGGCAATCCCAATATTTTTGATTTGGTAAACCAGAAAAATAAAGAGGCCAATCCCTCATAACGTATCTACTGAAAAAAAGTAGAAATATCTTTTTCCCTTCCCGTAATTTTAGCCCAAGCCTCAAAGAGTTATACCAATGTGTTACTCTGCAAAATGAGAACCCTCCATGAGTTGTTTATGTTGGTAGTTTGGTTTCGTACTGAAAAGTTGGTCTACTTATCAGGTAGCTACGACCAAACTACAAAAAATTCCACTGTATCCACTTACATTAAGTATCTGACCAGAACGTACTGACATAGCGAATTATTATTCACTACATCAAATATCAAAAACCCATGTGTACATTTCATGTTTAATTCCATAAATTATACAAATTTTTCGCAATTTATTCTATAGTAAGTACAAATCATTCAATAATATAGGGAGACAAAAAGAAAATGCATAAAATAACGTAAATTATTGTTATTACTTTAAACTTCATATCGTGGTATTTTTTATTCAATTTATCTCAATTTTAAGATACCTACCAAACGTTTTTGTATACAGACTAGCGAAACTAACGAAAAGATTATGAACTAATTTCACAATCTATTACCTAGGGAAACAGCGCCATCTAATTTTGTTATATTAATAAATACATAACAGGTTTTGCAAATTTACCCTATTTATAAATAAAATTAGAGAAAAAATTAAAATTTTTTATTTTAAAAATGCACCTGAAATGCTTATGTTCCAAAATAAATCCAAATAAAGTATTTTCTTTTTTCTTTTCAACTTTTGGAACGCTTCATCCTGTGCTTCATAATCATTAAAATTGTAATATTAGCCGGTTTATATTTAAAACAAAACAATACATTAACTTAAACAAAAAATTTAATTTTTATTCGTTCCTTGGTGGAATGCACCCATCGAAACTTAAAAGTATTTTTAATAAAAAAATTATGATAAATTTTCAACAATTAATTTAAATTAAATAAAATAGCATTTACTGATCATTAATAATTAATTAATTTGTCGCTCTTTGTGGATGAAACAACTGCCGTCTCACTTTGGAATGAATAGTTTCAAACCAAGTTTTTGTTGGTGTAGAATTATTCTGGTAGTAATTTTTTATTTTTTTTTATAGCAATAACGATTCCAGTGACCAAAGTAAGACGGTAAACAATTGCCCTGTTTCTTTTATTATATCGGAGAGATCAAAGGGACAGAAAAAAGCCATTTTGCAAGATACACATACGCAATTTAAATGTACACACAGTTCTATTCTGTTTCACTTTCATTTCGTTTTTTTTTTCAATTAAATATGAAAAATACCTTTTCAGATGACAATCGCTCTGTTCTCTCCGATAAATTATCCGTCACTGTCTGATTTCCCCGATATCTTCTATATTATTAAACGAGCAATAATTGCGGGTATGTATATATGTCCGCACGAAAAACTACTTCGAGACCGATTTCGTTGACGTAAAATGGCTATATGATGTCTTTTTGCATGAAAATGCGATTGAGTCTGGTCTCAAGTCTGGGAAAACTCTGTAAAGCCTTCAAATCTGGAAAAATTATCCAAATTTTACAGCGCCATCTCTAAAATGGTCAATTGTATATCGCTCATTTGCTACCACAATGGCATAACTCAAAATCGGTCGTTTTTGACTTATTTATAGAGAAATATCGGCTTTTTAATATAGTTAAAACTGATATAACGACACACCTAAAGCTATAAAGCTCACTACAAGACAAACGGAAATGTCTCTCAAATTATAACATTTGTTATTTTTAAATTGTGTCATTGTTGCAGCAAATGAGCGATATGTATTGTGTATTTTTTTTTATAGAAAAGAATGTTTGATGATTTTTTTAAATAGTACAGCTGCGTAGTTAGCAGCATACGGAGTTGGGATGTATTTCATTTTTTTTTTTATGATTTTTTTGTCATGGATGTCCATTTTTCAAAAATCACGACAAAAAAAAAAATTTAAATTAATGTTGGATGATCAGCATATTTTTTTTAGTCTTTTCCCGACGAATTTTCCGAGTGGAAATTCGCGATTTTCTCGCATTTTCCGTGATTTTTCCGATATGATGTAAAAGGAAATTATTCTTAGAATATTTTTCTTCATCTGTATACCAAATTACAGAAAGATCTGACAAATTTTATCTTTCTCTATGTTGATACGTCACATTGTGTAAATCTATCTACATATTATATAATTTAGTAGAATGCTCAAAACTTTTTATAAAACCAAGTAATTTTTCGGCAAATTCCCATGCCGCAGTAGTCTAGGTGTTAGCGTTGTGGATTTTAAAATTTTAGATCGTAGTTCGAACCTCGAAAATTACATTCTTGAGATAAATTTTTTTTTTCGTTTTTTTTTCAAATTTATATGGCATGTATGATTGAATAATAATAAAAGATGAATGTAAAAGTAGTAAGCTACATTTAGGCTATTATAGTAAATTATTTGTGTTGCAAAGGCACAATTATGACATTTACGTTCACAAAAATCAAGAATTAACTACAAAAACTACATTTACATTTAAGTTACGGTAAATGTATGTATATCAGTACACGTAGGTATAATTTGGGAAACTACATATATATATATGTATTTAGGTGAAGGATCATTAATTCGAGCGAGAATCTTGAAAATTTATATGAAATCGATATTGAAATAATTTTCTGGAAATATTGGATTCAATTTTCAATTGTAGGATTTAATTATTCCAGTGATTTTCTTGACCAAAAAATCACGAAAATGAGTGGAATAGAATAAATATATAAAAATAAAATATCACATAAAAAATCGTTCTTAAATCAAAATAAGGTACGAGTATCAAAACCAACGCGGCATAATCGATGGGATGTAACTCCTCAAATAAAATGCGATACTAATCCTTCGCTTGTGGATGCACAAAATTATGATAAATATCTGTTAGATATTGTGTTATTGAAAATTATAGAAACTATTTATGACCCTGAACTTAAGGAATATAAAGATTACGAGATAATCTCAAAAATAGTAAATTCGACCGGTATAACAGCAATGATTTCTGCAATGCGTCCCGATATCGATAATATAGAGGCGTATATACGAAATACCATTGCACATGCTTTTGTGGTGGTCGCAATTGTTTTTGGCATTCCAACATTATTATCGTTCCTCAAGGTGGTCTGCCAGAGTACCAAATGGCAAGATCGTTATACTGGCATAAAAATCGTACAACAAATCGCTGTTCGAATAAACGCGATTTCATCTTGTATTATCAAGCTATTGATCGAAGTGATAATAAATGGTTTAATTGATGAACACCGAAATGTACGAAGTATTACCGCTTTAGCCATGTTAGCGTTGGCTGAAACAGCAACACGACATGATGATACAATAAATTGATTAATAAAAATAGTTTAAGTTTTGAAAATTATTTTAGTTTTTTCTTTTCAAGTGCCCATTGTCAACAGTATAAATGTTTGGATCAATGACTACCCCATAGGATACGTTGGGTGGTACTTTCACTTTTTTACTAAAGCGTTTTTCACGCAACTATAAAAAGAAGTTTTATTAAAACACCGTTGACTGGTGGATGCTTTTTGGTTTCAAGCGTCATCGGTGGTTTAGTAGAGCAAATAAAATAATTGTCGTAATACTTCAAATGGTGGTAGCGTTAGGAGTGATGAAGCTAGCGACAGACTATAAATTTTATTCCTCCACCATCTCCGGTAAACAAGGTAAGAGTAGTAAGCATTGTGCTTTTATTTTAGCGCGCAATAGCACATCTGAATATGCAGGCAGTTTCAAGAATTATCCAATTGTGGCTAAAGAATGCGGTGGTACTGAAACAATATTTGATATTTTATCCGATATTTCCATCAAGGTACCATCAACGTCCTCGTATAAATCATAATTTGGTTCAACTTTAACCAATTCCCCGATTATTGAACTTCCCTTTTGATTTTTCCTATTCTGAATCACCAATAATTATCTTAGCACTCTCGGTATATACTATCGGAAGGAAATGTGCTAATAGAGATAATGCACCTCGACTCGAAAATATCTGTAGCGGGCTAGCGGTCATGATAATAGTACAAAATCATTTGTGAAAAATAATACAAATAAAAAATTTATTTATACAACTACTGTTGTTTATTTAAACAACACTAGTTTTTTATTTTAATACAAAATCAGATGCTTGGAACGTCATTTCTTCGTTAAGATTGCACCAGGACGTGCAGGAACGGTTAATTGGAAACAGTTAGAAAATTGAGGCATAGTAGTATCTCATCGAGTTTTATACGAAATTTTGATATTATGAATTTTGTCTTAATAGCGGCTTGATTTTTTTAACCTCTTTGAAACGTTTATTTTTAGCCGGAACATCAGTTGCTACGCTTAGAATTTCCATACTGAAACCCATTCCAGCTCATATATCGAGGAGTTCGGAACTTATATCACAATTTGTTTGCCCGTTTGGTAGTAAATTATTTGCTATCTATATTATCATATTGAGTGGCGACCGGTAAAATATTCATATAAGCTAAAAAGAAAATTAATTAGGATATAGTATAAATAACATAAAATAATAAAACTTACACGACACACAATTTTCAAGAATATTTTGACATGTAGTACTGTAACATGTTCCACTTCGGATTTTGGTTGTAGCAGCGAATGTTCAACGTTCCATGATTGTTGGGTGGACTCGGTACCAAAACCAGTACCTTTAGCCCAATATGCATGACTTTTATTATCCAATATTTTTTGCTCACTAGTGTTACAAGTGGTAGTTTTTAATTATGATGAAATTCCCGTTTGCAAACCACTCAATTGTGAATGATGCGTTAATACGCTCAAAAATTCAGAACTAATTGTACCGCGTCAACTTCGATCAACAAACGCCATCATCCGTTGTCAGCGATGAACAATCCAATAATTATCGGAATACTTAATAGGGTAGCGTTGGTAAGTGATGAGGTTAGCAACAGACTTAAATTTCACTTCTTCATAATTTCCGGTAACACCAAGTACTAAGCGTAGTAAGCATTGTGCTTTTATTTTAGCGCGCAATAGCACGTATCTTTCATAATTTGGTTCAACTTTTTTAGTCAATTTTAGCCAACAAACTTCCCTTTAGATCTTTCCTATTCTGAATTATCAATAATTATCTTAGCACTCTCGGTATATACTATCGGAAGGAAATGCGCTAATAGAGATAATACATCTCGACTAGATATATCTATAGTGGCGGTGATAATGGTACAAAATCAGATGCCTGGAACGTCATTTTTTCGTTAGGTTTGCACCAGTACGTGCAGGAACGGTTGTAGTAAACAGTCAGAAAATTGTGGCATAGTATGTATCTCATCGTGTTTCATACGAAATTTTGATATTATGGCTTTAGTCTTTATTCCGGCTTGATTTGTTAACCTCTTTGAAACGTTTATTTTTAACAACAACATCAGCTGCTACGCTTAGAAATTCCATGCCGAAACCCTTTCCAACTCATATATCGAGGAGTTCGGAACTTAGATCACGATTTGTTTGCCCGCTTGATAATAAATTACTTGCTACCTATATTATCAGATTGAGTGGCGGCCGGTAATATTCATATAAGCTAAAACGAAAACTAATTAGAATATGGAATAAATAACTTAAAATAATAAAACTTACACGACACACAATTTTAAAGAATATTCTGACATATAGTATTGTAACATGTTCTTCTTCGGTTTTTGGTTGTAGCAGCGCCTGTTCAACGTTCCATGATTATTGGGTGGATCCGGTAACAAAACCAGTAAGCCCTTTAGCCCAATATACATGACTTTAATGCACAATATTATTTGCGCACCAGTGCTATAAGTGGTAGTTTTTAATTATGATGAAATTTCCGTTTGCAAACCACTCAATTGTGAATGCGTGAATACGTTCAAATAATTCAGAACTAAATGTACCGCGTCAACTTCAATCAACAACACCATCATCGGTTGTCAGCGATGAACAATCCAATAATTATCGGAATACTTAAAATGGTAGCGTTGGGAGTGATGAGGCTAGCAACAGACTATAAATTTCACTTTTTCGCCATCTCTCAGCATTGTGCTTTTATTTTATTGCGCAGTAGCACATCTCAATATGCAGGCAGCCTCAAGAATAATCCAAATGTGCCTAAAGAATGTGGTGGTACTGAAGAAGTATTTAACATTTTACGGAATTTTGATATTAAGTATAACTTTAGTCTTAATGATTTTTAACCTCTTTGAAATGTTTATCTTTAGCCGTAACACCAGCTACTACGCTTAGAAACTCCATACCGAAGTATATTCCAGCACCCATTTCGAGAAGTTCGGAATATGTATCAAAATTTGTTTGCCCGCTTGGTAATAAATCCCTTGCTAATTATGATTGAGTGGCGTATGGTGAAATATAAAATATAAGCTAAAAATAAAACTAATATTATATTATATTCTAATAAATAAACTATAAAAAGTAAAACTTACACAACACAAAATTTTCAAGGATATTCTAACATTTTGTATGAGTTTTCAAATAGAATTCGTTGCTTCTAATATCTACATACATTGTGTAATTGCTAATGTCTGTAAGTATGTACATAACATAAAACGAAGTACTAAACCAAAATCTATTTTAACTGTACACCGTACGGTACAATAAAAAAAAACAATTGAGAGAATGCAAAACAATATATGTATGTATATGTGTTAGTGTTTTGGTTATATGATGATGATGATGATGATAGAACGACAACGATTGACGATTGTAGGGTGTGCTCTAGCGGAGAAAAAATAAATTAACTCACCCACAAACTTTTGAAATTTACTATGGAAAAGCAGAAGAATTTTCATTAAAATATTAATAAAAGTGGTAAAAGACTAATTATTAGAACGAAAATGATGCTTGTTGTTTTAATAAACCTTATTAGTATCTAAAGACGTCACTATAATGGTTTATATTACTATTACATGTTAAAAAAAACTTATATTTAAAATTTTATTATTATTTTTTTTTAATGGTTATATAAAATAAATAATACATGACTATAATAAAATATGGTATTTAAAATAAAAACTTATTTCATATATCAATTTATAGAGAAATTCATTTTTAAACTTGTATTCTGTTACTCTAATTTACAACAAATATATGCAATATTCAGCAATATATTTCCCCTATTTCAAATGACAAAGTATGGGATATTCCGTTCGGTATACAAAAATCATACTTCAAACTATATATTAGATGCGCTATATTATCAAAATATTACGATTTTAATTTAGAAATATTAAATTCAAATCATGAATTTTTCCATATAACGCCATATAAACAAAAATCGGCTTATGGGTGAACAGCTTCATTTTTTTCCGATAGGTAGTGCTTTCTCAACTTATCCAATCGTCAATTGCGGAATAATGTTGATAGAGCAAGGATGTCATAAAACGCACTCTGCTTCGTATTTGATGAATATTTCAAATATTATAATTTCAGATGTTCGTTAGATTTCAAATGTTTTGTCATCGTCAGTTTAATTTTCAATATTCTTTAATATTGAGATGTGTTATTATTATTCTTATTCTTATACAAATATAAATGAAAAAATTTAATTAAATATATTGTTAAATTATAAAATAAAATATAAAACTTTAAATAAATTGAATAATTAA
Source organism: Tipula vernalis (assembly GCA_958295665.1). NCBI lineage: Eukaryota > Metazoa > Arthropoda > Insecta > Diptera > Tipulidae > Tipula > Tipula vernalis. The sequence goes on along the minus strand of OY282560.1, from coordinate 240,936,001 downwards.
TATTTAACATATTATATAATAGTGACAGTGATAGCTAAACATTTTATTTATTAAAAATAAGCTCGCAGTCAGTTTGTGTAAAAGCTTTCATATAGCTATAATAGTGACAATTATATACAAACAATATTTTTAACAGTAGTTCATATTTATTTTATGTGAATTTTTTTATTTATAAAGTGTATTAAAATTAAGTAAGTAAAAGTTTTTTCAAATAAATTTAATTTGTTTGAAGCGATAAGATTATTCATTATGTAGCTATTTTAGTATTAATTTAATTTAAAGATTCTGAAATGTGTAATGTTTATTTATACTTTGCATTAAAACATTATATTTTAATGACACTTTATTAATATGTAAATATAAGTTACGACATGTAACTAACTTTTTATATGGAAAGATTTTGACTAATTTATTTTTGCCTTAAAATTCGACTTTTATAGCGAGAATTATTATAGTGTTAAATCGTTGTGAAACTAGTTAAGAAGTGTATAAATAATTATTTTTAAATTAATTTATATATTTTTTTTCCGCTGGCGCTACATCCCATATATGGATTTGGCCGCCTCAAATGAGGATACGTAATCAGAATTTTCATGCGGATGATAATGATTGATTAATTCATTGACCTTAACCAGCCGTGAACATTTTTCACCCACCGAGAATCGAGCCCGGGACCTCCAGAGGTTAAAACAAGTATGCTAACCACTGTACCACCGGGGCGGCAATGAATTTAAATGTGTAACTGAAAAATGTGTTTATTATTTAAATACATAGATTATCTAAATAATTAATTCTGTTAAACTTGATGATTAACCATACTAAATGGATAATATATGTACAATATAATTATAAACATCACAATTTAATGGATAATTTTGAAATTTGCTCAGTTTTCAATAAATCGCATATTGTGTCGCTCAATCGCATATTGTAAGTTGAATTGTGGTTTTAAAAGTATATTTCTTAAATTATTGGTCAGGAAAATTAAGATATTCAATATCTTTAAAATCCATTAAGTACATAGAATTTAATTTCCTCCTGTTTTTAAATTCATTTTGTAAATGTACACTTCGACTAAGCCCGTTATATGAAAATTATTACTTCTAATACTATACAATATAATAATATTTAATTATAAATAGCATACTGTTAATATTTAAATACAGCATTACAAACAAACGCCGCCCCGGTGGCACAGTGGTTAGAATGCTTGCATTAAGCTCCGGAGGTCCCGGGTTCGATTCCCGGTGGGTGAAACAGCTATACATCCTCCGGATGGTCGAGGTCCATTTTTTAAGTTCAACGATTTTTGTAATAATTGGTGAGCAGGAATTTTCTAGTGTTAGGAAACATTTGCAGTGGACTTTGATTTCGGGAAATGTTGTTTAGTGGGTCCTCTAATAGGCCTTGGGGTTCGTTTTTTTGAATATTTTTTTATTGATCATAATTGGTGAAAGAGAGTTTTCGAGTGCCAAAACGCGATAACACCGGGTATTGATTCTTAAAAAAAACGTTAAGGAAGTTCTCGTCCGGTGAGCCCCTGTTTGCTTGGTTTTATCTTACTTTTTAACTTACTACCGGTTTCTAAAACGGTTATTTGATTTTTATTAATGTTGGTTGGGGTGGTTTTATTTCAGTAAAATTCGTTTAAGAGGATCCTCCTATGGGAATTCATATTTTTATTATTTTCTTTTGTTAATAGTAATTGGTTAGATGGAAATTTTCTGGTGAAAGGAAGCAATTGTAATGGGTTTTGATTTCTTGGAAAAATATTTTAGTAGGCTTTCTGGAGAGGTTCGGGTTTCATTTTTATTTTATTTTCTAACAAAGGAAATCTAATTGTTGTTATTGCTATTGATATTGCATTGTGTTTTGTTTTTTTTATTTGATCAATTGTGATTTTTGAGAATTATATAGAGATCATAAATTAGTTCCAAATATGGATCGTATAGGTTCTGTAAAATGGCCAATTCCAATGGACCAAAGCCATTTCTCAACCGATTTCGATAGAACTCGGTATGTACCATGAAAATGGGATTGTAAAATGGGAATATGAATATTATTCTAGTTTCAATAGAATTAAACCATTTCCTTTCAATTGGGATGAATTGTATAGAATGGGATTTGTTTAGTATAGAATGGGATTCAAACATGAGTGTCGGAAATTTTTCTGGAAAATCGACAGTCTAAATGGAACTAACATATTGCTCAATTGAATGAGGTGAAACTCAGTGACATGAACGTGTAACAAACGCTAATGTAATTCGGAACGAGCGTAGCTCGGTGCTCCTGGGACTTATAAAAAAACAAGACAAATAATAATTGACTATTTTAATAATTTTGCTACTCTTGAACCGGATGAGACACGTTAAACTACAGCGGAACCTCTTTTATCCGGAATGACAGGGGGGAATGAAACATTACAATAAAAGTCGAATTTGATAGTAAGGTTCCAGGCAGGCCTCTCTTTTATACGTTGAGTTTGGCTAAGTGCCGTAAATAATCTTACCTCATATTATTATCACACCTAGTGCACGGGTCGCCAGCTGCCAATTACTGGTGAGTGAGGAGTTTTTCCATACGGCTTTTTCCCTCGAAACACAAAATTTTGTGTACTTATATAAAGTGTTTTTAAAAGTACAAATAATTTTGTTTTATTTAAGTTATTCATTTTCACCTCAGTTCCCTTAGTCGTATCATCAGACCAAGAAAATATTCCAATTCTTCTCTTGAAATGCAATGATTTTGACAACATTTCCCTCCTGCATGCAATTCAAAAGAAGTTGATTGTTATAAAAGGACCCCAAAAACCAATTGGTTGAATACGACGATAGCTCCTTATACAAATTTTAAAAATAACGTGATGAGTAGTACGTACTTATCATCTCTTGCACTTATGTACATATACAAAATATTTCAAAAATGAAAAAAATATTTCAAATAAAACCTGCAGGCCTTCTTATTTCAGTGAAATCAATAAAGACATCGGGAAAGAATTCAACAGTATACTAATACCAACAACGAACCTTTCCGTTTCAAATATAATAAAAAGAACGCTAGGGTAGGATAAATAGGTAAGATTTACTTTTGTTCTGGAATCTATAGAAACTTAGAAACTGCCATACTCTTAGAAAGTTTTGATAAAATGGACCTAATGTCATTTTTTTCAATGAAATTATCTCAATATTAGCAAAATTTTCTAAGAAAACTTATAATTTCTTATTTTTATTATTATTGGAGGGCTATATGAGCGATCAGCCGCCTCGCCATGCGACCTAAAAGATCTATTGCGCTGGACCCTGCTTAATTATCCGTCCAGTTAATATTCAGGTTCTTAATGAACTTGATAATACTGCCAGCCGGTACGTGATACATACTATCTGGGCTTATTTCTCTCCCTCCTAGATGTTTACTACAGCATGTAGCGGCTTGAAAGACGGTAGTATTGGAGCCCAAGGACTTCGAGAGGGCTATCCCACTCCCGTATATTCCTACCCCTACCATGTCTTCCGTTTGATTTTACTCTAACGTGTTGCTGGGAATTATAAATCGCCTGTAGGTCACCCAGCTTTACTACAGGAAGGCTAAATAAAACTGGAGGGTACCTGGTATCCAGAGTCCATATCTTTTGAACTGAGTAACCTATCAGCCATTCGTCCATCGGCATACGCTGTTCCACCTTAGATAAAGGTTTATTGTCAAGGTTTTCTCCTTTAGCGCCGTACTGTAGCCTGTTCCAAATGGCCTTAGTTAATAGTGGTTGCCACGAGGAGGGAGCACGTACACTTGCGAATTGTGAACAGGTCAACAAACCCTTACACAATTTTTCCCATCATGCAGCTGCCTAATACATGACGCGCACTCTACTGGAAGGTTACGGAGCCGGTAGATTAATCTACTCAACTTTGGTCCCCCTCTCCAATAGATGCCAAACCACCAAGAAAACTTATGATAGTTCTTGTAGAATCGACTATTTCTCTCTAATTGCGATGTTAAGATGAAACAATTGTGCCAAAAATTTCGATTTTATGATTTAGATGCCGGCCGACATTATACGCGTGTAGCAATACATAAAGGAATTGGGGTTGAAAAGCTTAAAATGTTTAAGTGAAATGAAACGAAATAATTTGCACTATTAAAAAAGCTTATTTCAATAAATAAAAAAAATCTTAAATTAAAATGTTAAAATTAAAAATTGTATTTACAATAAATACAAATCCCAAGTTGAAATGTTTCAGTTAAATAAAACGAAACACGTAATTTGAACTTTAAAAAA